>JAJIYU010003259.1:0-27498 GCA_030144865.1 Tinospora cordifolia | reverse complement strand
TATTAAAACATAAGGTAAGTAGAGCAAATTATACACACATATTAAAAAATAAAAATATGAAATATACATACATACATACATACATACATATATATATATATATATATATATGAATATATGAAATAAAGAAATGAAGGTAAAAATAGGGAAATATGGAATAATATATCCAATAAATATAAAAATAAAGAATTAAAAAGGGAAAAATTAGCAAAATAGAAGGATATGTGCAATAAACCATATCTACACAAATTAGGAAATGAAATTGAGTTTATAATTGGCAAAACTCGGATAATAAAAGCTTTAGAAGTTGATGTTGATAATAGAAACTGCATTCAACGGCCAGAATTGAGTAATTTTCACGATCTGCAATCCAACAGCCTAGATCAAGATCGCACCGAACGCCCTGGAACACTGAATCACCAAAGATCGGATGGTCTGCAATCAACATGTTCAATCCAACGGTCCAGATCGAGGTGCTCAACGATGATCGCGATCCAGTGCTGCGATCGATGCATATCTGACGACCCAGATAGACGCACTCCGATCCATCGTGAACCGAACACTGTGATCGATGCAAATCGGACGACCTAGATATACGCAACTCGATCCATCGCGAATCCGACACTGTGCTCGAGGAAAATTCGACCGCCCAGATGCAACCTGCTCAATCTGAGATACGCGTGCGTGATTCGAGGAAGATCTGACGGTCCAGATCAAATGCTCCGAAAATAATAACCGAAAAATTTGAAAAATCCGATTAAATACTTTAAAAATTCGAAAAATTAGTTTCTAAATTCCCAAAAATTTCCAAAAAATTACTTGCTAATCTCCTATGCTTGGGGGGCACGAAAGTTTGAAGAATTGGCAAGTTTTTCACAATATAACACCCCAAACTTGCCATTCTCTACCCTTTTGAACTCTATATAAACACCTCCCATGCTCACAATTCATCTCATCCCAAGAAATAAGAGTTGAATTGTCATCTTGTTCTCTAAGCCCTTTTCTTAGCTCCCCTTCTCACCATTCTTTTCCCTCTAGTGTGTGAGAAGTTTATTGGTTTGGGAATTGGTTTTGGGTGATTTTCTTGGTGTTTGAGCTTTGGGAACCATTGCTTCAGCTTTGGGGAGAAAGCAACACAAGGTGGAAGTGATTTCTGTTACACCCTTTTTTCTTATTCAAAGTTCTAGCATGTTTATTGATTGTTTGGCTTTTGAAATCATGAATAATTTCAGTTTAAGCATGCTAAAATATATTTCAGTTTTAGATTTGATTCATATTTGAATTTATGCATGCATATTAACCATACCATGTTTAGTATCATGCTTAGGTTGTCTTTCAAGATATGATGCATGATTTTGAATGTTCCATGATTAAATTTTCAGTTTGATCATATGCTGAATTTATTTATTTTAATTTCTTGTTCTGAAATTTATCTTATGATTCAAGAGGATATGATTTAACAAAGATGATGGTGATAATAACCACGTACCATCATAGCACACATGTGGGTTGCTATGGATGTTCTTTTCATATGATTAGTTCATATGGTTTTAAGACCAAAGTACTTGGTTGGTGGGTAATGTCACTTGAAGTCCAAAAGTCCAATGAAATTGGCTAAGAAAGGCCATATTTCACTCTAAGGAAGTACTTTGTTAAGAACATCAAGGGCTTCGAAACCCTTTTGGTCTAAAATCTCAACTTTAAATAAATGGATGCTTGAAATACCTAATGTATGCAAGTTGTTGAAATATGAATGTGTTATTGTTTTGAATTTGAAAAATATTTGTTTGAAAAGGATCTACTGAGCTTTGTGCTCACTCCTTCCTCTTTTTTTTTTTAAAGGAAATTAAACTATGAAGACCATGAAAATTTGAATAGTTTCTAGTTTAGCAAGTTTCTATTTTTAAAAGTTTCTTTTAATGTAAGGGCATGTTGCCCAATTTTGAATAAGTCTTCTGCTGAAATTTTATTTTATTTTCGAGGTTATGAATTTATTTGATCAACAATGTAATAATTTATATTATAAAGTTATGTACTTTCTTTTTATGAATAAAGAAGTTGAATTTTTCTTTATCTCTAATTGCCTTGATTTTATTGAATGATATTTGTATTCTTGAATCTATTCTAAGGTATGAGGTATTAAAAAATAGAAAGTCAAGTGTGTGTCACTTGTAAAGTAACATGACCCAACTCGCCAAATGGTTAAGTCCACCATCAAATAATGGTTGTATGTCCAAAACTCAAAGAATGTGGGTGTTGGGGTGTTACAACATCCTTTACTCAAGAAACATCTATAGAGCAGCTAAAAATAGTGAGTCGATTCAATACTTATCAATGTCAACAATAGGGGTATAGTACTCCTCAATATTATCATCTGGGGATCCGCCAACATGAAAACTTCTCTTATGCTAATAATAAAAATGTCCAGCAAGCCCCACCAAGTTATGTCCCTCAGCAGAGCTTGATTGAAAAGAAAACATCTATAGAGGATAAATAAGACGAGATCATGAATATGCAGGCTAAGTACTTTAAAGAATTGACTAGGAGAATTGATCAGAATGATAACAGAGTTTCAAGGCTGGAAGTTTAAGTAGGGAACATGAATGCTACAATAAAGAACCTTGAGATTCTGGTGGGATAGATAACCCAAGCATTCTCCAGTCAACAACGAAGCTCCTTCCCCAGTGATACTATCGTAAATCCAAGAGAAAGTTGCAAGGCTGTATTTACAAGAAGCGGGAGAAAGATCTAGAGTCTACTCATTCCCTCCAACCTTCCTATGCCAGTTGATGAGCTTACCCAATCCCAAGGGCCCGTTCTTACTGAGCCAACTGATCAGTGCCTACTGATGATGAAAAGAAGAAGGGCAAGTTTCCTGGCATTACAATCTAAGGCCCCAAGAAGCTTGAGCCCCTTCTATTGCCCTTTCCACATAGATTTTATAAGAAAAATGTGGATGATCAGTTCACACGGTTCTTAGAAATATTTAAAAAGTTTAACATTAATATTCCATTCGTGGAAGACCTGTAGCAGATGCCACACTATACTAAGTTCATGAAAGAAATGATGTCCCAAAAGCGTAAACTAGAAGATTTTGAAACTGTGAAGCTTACTGAAGAGCGTAGTGCCATTCTTTAAAAGAAGCTTCCTCAGAAATTGAAAGACCCAGGAAGTTTTGCAATACCCTACAGCATAAGCAAAGAAACATTTGAAAAAGCTCTTTGCAACTTGGGGGCAAGCATAAGTCTCATGCCACTATCATTGTATAGACGGTTGGGCCTCTCTGAAATCAAGCCTACTACTATATCTCTTCAGCTAGTAGACCATTCTCTTACTTATCCACGGGGGATTATTGAAGATGTGCTCGTTAGGGTGGACAACTTTATCTTCCCAATTGACTTTGTTGTTCTTAATATAGGAGAAGATGGAGAGATACCACTAATTCTTGGGCGGCCATTCTTAAATACTAGTCAAGCCCTAATACATGTTGCCAACGGAGACCTCACACTGAGAGTGAATGATGGCCGAGTTATTTTGATGGCCAAGTTATTTTCAACATTTATCAATCTGTGAGGTGGCTACTGAAGTACAAGAATGCAAGAAGGTTAATGTGGTACAAGCTGGCATTGAAATCGAGATTGAAAAGCCCAGAAATCTTAATATTAAAGTTAAAGATGTTGAAATCGCTAAAGAGAAGGTCATACAAGCACACCAGAAGCATATATATGATATTAAAGAGTTGCAGGATGCTGTTCATGCACAAAAAAGTCCTATGCAACAATCACATCACCATTTGCTAAATCATAAGCAGCCACCGGATATTATAAAGCAGGATTTGCCCAAAACCAAGGTGTTTAACAAGATCAACAAATTGGGCTTCGGTTAACTCATATCCATGTTGAGCTAATGACATTAAACATGGTGCTTAGTGGGAGGCAACCCACTAGTTTTTATTTTTCATTTATTCTCATCTTTTTTAGTTAGGTTTTAATTCAATGTTCTAGGTATGCATGCATTTTAGTTTAGTTAAAAAAAGTTGCATGCATTTTAGTTAAAAATTAGACTAATACTTGTCATCTTCTTTGTGCTATATGCAGATTTTTTGAGCGCTTTAGCCCATTTTCCTCCCTGTGAGCGTCATAATGAAATGTGCTCTTGAGGACAAGACATAATTTAAGTTTGGGGGTGCGCATTGAAGAAATTCTTCTTCGATCTCTTCAATTTCTTCAATTTTAGGTCATTTTTTTCTTTAAAATTTATATATTCTATGTGCATTAATGCTTCTAAACTACAGGGTATATCACATACATATCTATTATTGAAATTCTTTCATTACTTTTAGACATCAAAATTTATTTGTAATACCCTAAAATTTTTGGAATGCATACATGTTTGAAATCATATATATATATACATATAATCAATTTATCAAGAAATGAAATCAAATATTGATTGATTTAAACAAAGAAAAAAATTGAAACACTTGCTTTTCTATATTTTAGGGCAAGAACCAAAAGAACAAAGATCAGTTGGAAAAAAAAAGATAATGAAAAAAAATAGACAAGAATATTATAGGTAAAGGAGGTTGTAGTAGCTTCACAAAGAAGGAACAAAAAAGGGGGCAAAATAGAAAAAAAGTAAAGGTGTGCTGCGTGAGGGCGTTGTTGCATGAAGGGGAAGGAAGTTGTTGTGTGTGCTACTGTTGAAGAGCGAAGAAGCAGTTGTTGCTATTACAGTGCTTGCCGGTCATGACTAGAGAGACAAAGAAGAAGAAAACCAAAAATTTTTGGTGTTACTCGCATGACAAAGAAAAAGAAGTGTCTTGCTGTCCGCGTAAATGAAGATGAAGGCACGAGCTGCTATTGCTGGTTCGTCCATGCATGGAAGAAGGAGAACAAACTAGATCTACAACCACGTCCTTGTTGTTGCTGCCGGACGAAGGAGAAGAAGAACATTGAGTATTGCTGCGTTTGGGTGTTGTTGCATGAAGAGGGAATGCATTCGTGCATGAAGAAATTTCAGATTTGAAAGTTTGTTGTTGTCTGCACGACTGAAGAAGAAGAAATGAAAGTAGATCTGAAGGTCGTTGGTGCAATCTGTGAGTGAAGAAGAAACCCTGTTGTTGCCGTGTTTGAATTGTGACGAAGAAGAAGAAAAGCTCCATCTTGCGCGAAAACCAGCCTTGCTGCGTGCTGTGCATGATTCGCGACGAAGAAGAATTGATTTTCTGTTGCTGTATCTCGCACGAAGAAGAGGGTTGTAGCTCATTGCTGTGTTTGCTGGTGCGTGAAGAGAAGAACGAGACAGTAGCTCACTCTATTGGGGTGTCGCTGCGTGAAGGAGAAGTAGTAGCTTCAGCTGCAAGTGTATGTTGTTGTGCAAGGAGCGAAGAAGGAAACAAATTCACAATTTTGAGCTCAAATCCGAGAACGTGATGCCTTAGGTCTAGTTTAGGTTGTGTGAATGCTATTCATGCTCCTCCAAACTTTTCTAAATCCAAACCAAACTAGTTTCTAAACCTTTTTAGCCAAGATGTAAGGGCTTTACATCCATTTGAATCATTTCTACCTCATTTCAAAAATCAAATTTTGCAAAAAACAAAGTGGGAAGGGGATTCGAGGGTTTCGACGTTCGTAATCGTTGAAATTTTGGTGAGCTTCGTTCGCTCTTCTAAATGAATGATTCTGTAATCTCATAGTTGTATTGTGAAGTAGTTAATGGTTGCATTTGGGTTGAAACAAGTTTGTGGTGTCAAGAACCACATTTTGGAAGGTGAATAGAACTAGGAATTCGATCTGAGCGGTATAATTTCTTTAACTCAAATCTTTGAGCCTTAAAGGATTTAAATTAGTTAATTGTTGTGGTTTGATGTTAAGAATGAGATTTGGAAACTTCGAACTCTCAATAGTTAAAAAAAAATTTGAAGTTGGGGCTTTATTTAATAATTCTTTGTTAGAACTATTATGTTTGATTTATGTGGAGAAAGGGGTTTGAATGTTTAGAACCCTTCATAGTTGAAAATCATTATTCGAAGACTTGATTGTTGGAAATTGAATTTGTGATTTGGGGTTTGACAAATATAATGATTTCGAAGAGGTTTTATTTTAGGATAAAAAATATAGATATGGGGGTTAAGTGTTTGAAACCTTTGGATTTAAGATTAAAGAATTATTTACCTATTAGGGATGTGAAGAATGAATTTTTTGAAGGTCCACGATCTTTTATAGGTGAAAGTGGGATTTTTGGACTTTGTAATTGGGAGTTGGACATTTAGAAGTCTTATTTTGTTTGTAATAAATTTACTTTTGAAATGAATGGATGATTTTGATATGAAAAGAAGTATGATCGGAGATTGAATTTATTTGGAGTCTTGATGTGAATTTTAAATATTAAAATCGTCTTATGCAAAGTAGAAAGTATTTATTTGAGAGCTAAAGGAAATTTTAAAGGGTTTTAAATATTAAAATTTAATTTATCCAAATTGAAGTAGAAATGCAGTTTTGTGGAAAAGATTCCAAGTTAGAAAAAAAAAAAAAGATATGGAAGTTTTAAGAGTATCCAAGCCCTAGAATATTTTTTATTTATAGTGGGTGAATGGTAGGGGACTTGAAAATTAATTATTTAAATTCTCTATTTTCAAATTAAAAGTTTGAAATAGTAGAGGGGTTACTTTGTCTAAAATATAAGCTTAGATTATTTCTAATTCATTTTTTGGATGAATAGTAAGAACTTGAAAATTAATTAATTATTTTGATTTTAATTTCAGATCAAAAATATTAGGGCGGTACGGAGGTTGGGCGACTCAAAAAAATTAAAGTAGGTGAGATTACCGAACTCCCTAGCCTTATTTAGATTTTGAATGCAAAACGTGATGCGTGTTTTTATTTAATGCAACTAGAAGCATGCTAGAATATTTTGTTGATTCCTATTTGGAATGATGTAATGTGAACTCATGATGACCGATTATTTGCTTTAATATCTTGCGTAGAGATTAGCTCCCTTGATGTATTTCCTGAATGTTCAAGTTTGCAAATCTCCTTTATTTGAAAATTTATTTTTATGTCGAATTATGATTGGTATGAATTGGAACGAGCTATAAAACTAAAGAAGATTAAAAGATGATTAAGAACACACGTACTGGTGTGGTGGACAAGCTATAGCGCATTGTAGGTTTCCTTGTGATGGACGAGCCATGAGCGTATTGTAGGTACCCCCACCAAAGAGCTGCTTGTGTTAGCTGATATTGTCTTCAGAAGTTGGTAATAGTCATAGAGCTTACCCCTTCCTTAGACTGTGGTCCCAACGGTATAGCTGTATAGCATAATTGGATTCGCTCTCGGACCACGGGGGCTTACTGAGAGGGTTATGGACTCTTCAGGTCTTAGGTTACAACCAAATAATTAAATGTGTGAAACGCCTAATGTAATGAAAACGTTTGCATGTTTTGTTTTCTGGTTTAAATAATGCTAGCGATGTTAAGATATGATCCACTAGGCTCTTGAGTTCACCCCCTTTCTTTTTCAGGTGACCTTTGAAGCTGTAAGAGTTGACGGACACCACGAAAGACTCTACTATTTTGTTTAAACCCCATTGTGAAGGTTCTCATGTCTTTTTTGTATCTTTTGTTAACATCAGTATTTAATCTAAACTGGGCATCTGCCCCTTTTCTTTCTTTTTTGTACTGACAGACTTTCAGTTGCTTTAAGTATTTTAATTTACTTCTAAAAATTTCAAACTAATATGTAGTGTTAGACTGGGGCCCTCCATTAGTGGGAGATGATTGTGAAATAATAAGTTTTTCTCCACTGCAAGAAAGAGGCAGCTACAGTCAGAATTTGTCAGCCTGAAGTAGAGGACCATGATGGTTACAGAGTACGAGCAGAGATTTAGAGTTAGCCAAATTTGCTCCTACCTTGATCATGGACGAGCAGTCCAAGGCAGACTGTTTTGTTGAGGGTTTGAAATTGGAGATAAGAAAGATATTGGCACCGCTTAAGTTGACAACCTTAATGGATGTTGTGGAGAGGGCGCAAATCATGGAGAGAAACCTGGAGTTTGAGTAGTCATTGGGAGGTAAGAAGAGGACTAGGTCAGAGCAGGCTGCGGGACCTTCACATAAAAGGCCGAGCAGATAGGAGGGGCACAAAGCACCTCAGTCTCAGCGATAGCCACAAGCACAGTAGGCTCGACCCGATTGTGCCAGAGATTATCAGAAGGACTAGGCTAGAAAGTAAATGCTATGTAATACATGCAATCAGCTAGGGCACATTACAAAGTATTGTCCTACCAGAGCATAGGCCCCAACACCCCAGCAACAGACCCATGGACAGGGTAATCGCCCTCAGCAGTGGCAACAGACATAGCCATAGCCACCATAGAGAAGCCATGCCAGATTGTATGCGGTAGACGCTTAGACCAACCCCATTCCTGCAGTAGAAGGTACGTTTTTGTTGTTTGGTGCTGCTGTATAGGTTTTGTTTGATTCGGGTGCCACCAGGTCATTTATTTCAGAAAACCTAGTGAATAGGATGTAGTCAGTAACAAGCCCATTGGCTGTAACATTAGATGTAGCCACGCCCATAGGGGCTTATGTGAGTTCAAAGAGGTGTGAACTCAGGTTTTGGGATAAGCTAATTTCAGTTGATCTTCATGCACTCCATTTTAATGGATATGATGTGATATTAGAAATGGACTAGTTGACCCAATATCATGCGCAGATCGACTGTTAGAAACGTGGGGTGATGGTAACATTACCCTCTAGTGAGATACTAAAAATAAATGGGGATATGTAGAAATTTCCAAGAAGGTCGATGACAGCTATGCTACATGTTATCAAACAGAAATAGGACTTCAGATAGTTGATAGAAGATGATGTAGAGAGGCTTAGCGAGATACAGGAGATACTTGTGGTACAGGAATACGCAGATGTGTTCCCAAATGATCTACCTAGACTCCCACCACACAAACAATTGGAGTTCAAGATAGAGCTGCATCCAGGCACTAACCCCATAGCCATTACGCTCTATAGAATGATGCCAGTAGAATTAACAGAGTTGAAGACATAGTTGGACGAGTTCCACAAGAAAGGTTTTATCAAACCCAACGAGTCACCGTGGGGAGCTCCAATGTTGTTTGTAAAGAAAAGGGATGGATCCATGAGGCTGTGTGTGGACTATCAGAGGTTGAAATGGGCAACGATAATGAACAAATATCTGTTGGCCAGGATAGAGGACTTGTTTGATCAGTTGAGGGGAGCCACTCACTTCTCCAAGATTGATATGAGATCAGGGTATCATCAGCTAAGGATCAGAGAGTCTGACATATGCAAGACAACTTTCAGAACTCAATACGGGTATTTCGAGTTCACAGTGATGCCGTTTGGTTTGACCAACGCACTAGCCACATTTATCGATTTGATGAACAGAGTCTTTAGACAATACCTAGATCGATTTTTCGTGGTATTTGTGGATGACATTTTGATCTACTCTAGATCAAAAGTTGAGCACATGGAGCATTTGCATATCGTCTTGGAGGTACTGAGAAGAAATAAATTATTTGCCAAGCTTAGCAAATGTGAGTTTCCTTGGCCACATGGTTTCAACTGAAGGGATATCAATAGACCCTGAAAAAGTAGAGGCAGTATCAAATTGAAAGCAACCTACAACTGTCACAAAGATCAGAAGCTTCCTAGGTTTGGTTAGATATTTTCGCCAGTTCATCCAAGATTTCTCAAAATTGGCTGGACCAATGACTGAGTTAATCAGAAAGGGAGAGAAATTCATTTGGAATGATAAGTGTGAACAGTCATTCTAAGAACTAAAGAAAAGGTTAACTTCAGCACCCGTTCTAGTCATGCTTACTCATGGTGTGAGGTACACCTTATACACCGATGCTTCACTGATTGGATTAGGCGTGGTATTGATGCAATATGGAAAGGTAGTAGCTTATGCTTCAAAGAAATTGAAGACCCATGAATGGAACTATCCTACTCATGATCTAGAATTGGCAGCGATTGTGTTCGCATTGAAGATCTAGAGACACTACCTCTACGGGGAGAGTTTTTATCTATTTTCAGATCACAAGAACCAGAAATACATTTATACCCAGAAGGAATTAAACCTGAGGCAGCGAATGGGGGTAGAATTTTTAAAAGACTATGATTTTCAACTGCACTACCATTTGAGCAAGGCCAATGTGGTAGCCGATGCACTCAGCAGAAAAACTAATAAGAAGGATGAGGAAAAAGGACAGATGTACTAGTTAATTAGTGAATATAACTTGGATATTGCATTAGATGAGAAATGAGCATATTTGTATGCTATGACTTGCCAACTGGACCTATTATGCCAAATTAGAAACGAGCAAAAAAGTAACAAGTGGATTGTTGATCTTACAAAGAGTGTTAAACAAGGCAAGCATACAAATTTCAGAATTGATGCAGAGGGTATGCTGAGGCTTGGGAATAGGATTTGTATCCCAGGGGATGGACAGAGTAGGAGAACCATATTGGATGAGGCTCATCAGACTAAGTATACAATGCATCCAGGTGGTGACAAGATGTACCAAAATCTCAAGAAGACCTCCTAGTGGAGGGGTATGAAGAGGGACATAGCTATGTATGTTTCAAGATGTTTGACTTGTCAATAGGTAAAGGCTGAGCATAGAAAACCTTCAGGGATGTTGCAACCACTTCCAATACTAGAATAGAAGTGGGACAATATTGCAATGAACTTTGTTAGTGCCCTATCGAGGAGTCAAAAAGGGGAAGACACATTATGGGTGATTGTGGATTGTCTGACGAAGGTAGCTCACTTCCTACCCATTTGATGTACAGATCCCGTCGAAAAACTTGGAGAGTTATATGTTAAGGAAATTGTAAGACTCCATGGTATTCCTAAGACCATCGTGTCCCTAAGACCATCGTGTCAGATAGAGATTTCAGGTTCACATCTCAATTCTGGCAAAGCTTATAGAAAGAGCTAGGAAGCAGATTCACTATGAGCATTGCGTTCCATCCTCATATGGATGGGCAGTTTGAGAGGGTCATTCAGATGTTAGAAGATATGTTAAGAGCTCGTGTCATTGATTTCAAGGGCAACTGGAGCAAGTATTTACACTTGGTAAAGTTCACATATAATAACACTTATCAGGCGAGCATAAAAATGGCTCCATATGAAGCGCTCTATGGCAGACCTACAAATCACCATCTTGTTGGCAAACTTCGAGGATTAGGTACTTATAGGACTGTAATTGGTAGAGGAGATGACCATCCAGGTAAAGCAGATTCAGAAGAGGCTAGCTACAGTTCAGAGTAGACAGAAGAACTATGCAAACAAGAAAAGAAGGCATCTAGAATTTCAGGCCGGCGATAGAGTATTCTTGAAGATCAACCCACAGAAGGGGATTGAGAGGTTTGGAATCCAGGGGAAGTTGGCACCGAGATTCACTGGTCCGTTTGAGATACTTAGACGGGTTGGTGAATGTGCCTACGAGCTGGACTTGCCAAACCAAATGTCCTCAGCCCATAATGTATTCTATGTATCGATGTTGCGAAAGTATGAACTAGACCCATCATAAATCATACACTAGGAGGAAGTCGTACTTCAGGACAATGCAACTTACGAGAAACTAGCAATCAGAATATTAGATCGTAAGGTACAGAGTTTCAGGACCAAGGACATTTCGCTGGTCAAGGTTCTATTGAGACATCATGATCTGAAGAAAACGACCTGGGAGTTGGAAAGTGAGATGTGGACTAAATACCCAACTTTCTTCACCAGGAACACCTAATAAGACAACAATATACAAGTACTTTTTCTTTTAAATTTTGACAAAATTCTTTTAAGGGGAGTAGGTTATAATATCTCGAAATTTTTTGAACGTGTACACGTCACGATAAAAAATAAAATAAAATATAAAATCAATTTATCAAGAAATGAAATCATATATTGATTGATTTAAACAAAGAAAAAAAATGAAACACTTGTTTTTCTACATTTAGGGCAAGAACCAAAAGAACAAAGATTAGTTGGAAAAATTAGATAATGATTAAAAAAAATAAATGGACAAGAATACTATAGGTAAAGGAGGTTGTAGTAGCTTCACAAAGAAGGAACAAAAAAGGGCAAAACAGAAAAAAAATAATAATAAAAGGAAAGGTGTGCTGTGCGAGGGCATTTTTGGGATTTTTTTAAATAATATAAAAAAATAAATTATTTTTAAAATACCAAACCCACTAAAATTATACAAGAAATACCCAACTTTCAACAGTATTATGCCACTTGGGTGCCACATGTATGTACGTGATGATTGTGTCGACCACGTAGGAGGGCCCTGAAGGCATTTTTAGGAAAAATGCCTCCCCTGTGGAGGCGTTTTGCCGGAGTCTCCATAGGAGCCGTTTTTTTGTAAAAACGCCTCCCTTAGGTTAAGTGGAGGCATTTTTACAAAAAATGCATCCACTTGGTCGTTTATAATGCACCTTGGTGCTCAAACCACACACAAAACGCCTTCGAGAAAATGACGCCTTCATCCTAAAGCCCTAGGTGTTGTTGTCGTTCGTCGCCGTAGCTGCCGTCGTCCGTTGCTGTTGCTGTTCTTGCTCGCCGTCGCCCTAGCTGCCTCGCTGTGAAGTGCCCGCCGTCGGTCTACAGATAAAAATTTCTACGGTGGAAGATTAGGTAATGCCGTCGTCTGTTGCCGTGACTTATTCATTAATGTCCTTGTGGAAATTGGTTGTTGAATTTTTATTTATGTATTACATTGCCACCATAGTCTTTGGTTTGGTCCAACAACCAGATTTCGTTTTTTAGAAAAACCTAAACCAGCAACCAGATTTCGCTTTTTATGCCACTTGAAGATAAAAAGAGTATTGTTCGAAAATTGACTTGGATTTGTGACGCAGTAAAATTCAATCATCGGTCTCCACTTTCTTCAATCCTTAAAAATAGAAGAAAATAGAAAAACACATTTCAAATCTAATATCGTTCGGTAGTTTGTGTGGAGAATGTTCTGGTAAATTGTAATAGTTAGAGGAGGGATATAAATCTTGGTATTTACTCGTCATTCTTTGCCTCGTGAGTAGAAGATAAGATAAATGCTCTAGTTGAAACGTAAATAGCTCACTGATTGGTAATGAAGAGGCAATTTATCTAAATGTCTCTGGTTGTCATATGCATTTGTGACATCAATCGTCACACTCCATGTTCAAACTTCAAAGGGGATAGATAATATTTATGAAGAAAAGGCTACATGGTTCTTACCGGTGTTTTGAATTTCTGATTTGGTAACACCCTATCTAAATCAAGAGATTAATGTTTTTGTTTTATAAGCGCATCACAGTGGAAGGAAAAGGTAAAATATAAATAAACTTGAGCTATTGTATATGCTTGTGTCACATAACAATGTCAAACACGAAATTGCTTCAGTTATACTAAGTTGTATCACAAAAAATTAGCACTATATGTATATAATATAATCTTTTTGACGTATCTGATCATTTGTCAGTATAAAAGATGATATTCCGAGTAATAAATTCATAGAAGATCACTTGATAGTACTTTGTATGTAGTCTATGAGAAATTTAGGCACTGAGTTTTAAAACTTGAATTTTCTTAATAATCGATATGAGAACATTATAAAGAAAAGAAGCTGCTGTGTTTATTATTGAATTGTTGTAGAACAAAAAATTACAAATTATAAATGGAAAAAAGGCTTAGAGTTTAGGCTTAGATCTTTAGGACTTAGACCTTTAGAAAAATAAAAAAAATCCTAGAACTTCCAAAGAAGCCAAAAAAGAAAAAAAGAAAAAGAAAAAAGCAAAAGATGAAGAAGAATTACTGTGTCTATTCCAATAGCAATTGAAGAGTTTTGGGGGAAAAAAAAAGGAAAAAGGGGTTCATTTGAGTGTTATGATCATATATAAAGAGGCTTAAGCCTTACCATGGCCTTGACAAGAAACATCATGTAGGCAAGGCTTAAGCGTCAAGAGGGTGTCATCGAAGCTTAGGGCTTAGGGCAGTTCCCAATAGTGTTGAGGCTTGGTGAGCTTCAAGGAATAAACATAAATTGAATCTTTAAGAACATGGATAATGTCAATGTGGCAGTACTACTTTTCTTCATTTTGAGATACTGACCACCGAATAGGACAACATGGAGGCTATGTTGGAAAATTGAGTCCATCTACAAGGAGAAAACCCTACAAACCAGAAAATTTACACGATATACAATTTAAAAATTTATCCAAAACTAGTAGTCATTTACGTCTTTCATTTTTTTTTATGGAATTGAGAAACTTGAGCATCCTAACTCCTATAAATGTACATGATTATAAACTTAAAAGACATGACAATAATTCAATAAGCAATAAAGGGTTTTTGTTTTCTTTGACTTTCTCCTTATTTTTGAATTTTTTTCTTTTGCATTCTAGTTCTCTTGATTTATTACTATTACTCTTTCCATCATTAGTCAAAATTTGGAACAATAAATGCATTAAAAAAATCAAGGGTGAAGCATCTTAGTAGCAATAAGATTATGGTTAAAGAGTATTAGGTTTAGTTCCATGATTGTGCAAGTAATTTAAATATAAGTAAAAGTGATAGTATGTTAGATCAAAGAAATTTCTAAAAATTATAGTTTCTAACTATAGTAAATATTTAATTTTAATGTTTAAGTTGCATTAAAATGTTATTTAATCTTTATTTTAAATATAAGATGATGCATTAGATGAGTTAAATTAATCAATTTAAGTGATTAAGCGTGTGACAAAAAATAAGTGTCATGAAGAATGAGTGATTAAGCGTAAACTTCCCATGGTCAAAACACTACAAGCAACAACATGCCCTGATTTGTTATCTGATACTAGAGTATGGTATTATGTTTCTATTCATCCATTCATTTTTATTCTTCATTATATTTAATTGAGAATTTGTATTTTGCTACCCTCGTCCTATCTATTTTTTATAATATTCTTGTATCAATTTATTGTGCTGATTGTGCATGTGGACATAGATGGAAGACAAATTCATTTTAGTGCTCTGTTATTTTAATGGAAAAGTAGTATCCAATGCCCAACGTGTATCGTACGATCATATGCCAGCTACCATTACAAGAGTTTTTTTTTGGTGTTGGATTCAAGGAGTTTGAAGGAACTATTCAAGGAGTTCCATTAGATATATGCACTGTATATATCTGATGGAACCAGAATCAACATGACATATAGATATCCTTTGGTTTATGCTGTTGGAATGGTAAACTTTATAAGTTTTTCAATTAGAAATGATGAAAGTTTAAGACATATATTTGTTATGCTGCGAGAGATGTCCCCGCCTAATAACATGGAGATTTATGTGGATGTTATTGATGGGCTTCCAACTCAAGGCCATGCAGCTGATTTATCAAGGAATGAACACTATGTTGTACGTAATGCACCAAGGTCATCAGAGGATATTGGTCTAAGTACATTGTCACCTATTGCCCCCGTGACATGTTTACATGATGATCATCGAGATTTTTATGACGATGGTGATAATGATTATGGTGACGGTTATCATCGAGAAAGCAGTGTTGATTCGGAAGGTGATAGTGATAACGATGAAGCGGCAGAGAGGTATAATCATGTTCACTTTGGGCATACATTAATGACGATGATAGAACATGATGGGTCTATGAACCAACGAGCGTTATCAGATGACGTTCATTTTGGGTTAAGCATGGACGATAATGAATCACAAGACACTCCATTGCATCGTCAATCCGATACACCCCAACACACCATGTTAGGATATGATGTTCCATCTCCAAGCTTTATGGAACTTAAGTTGTGAGCTTTGACACCTATGTCGGATGACCACAATAGTATAACTTTGGGTTGGAATGAGACACATGACTTGTGCAAAGGGCTAAGATTTTCTAGTAAAGATGACTTGCAGCACACAGTAAAGTGATGTTGCATAGCACAACAACGTGAGTATATTGTGGTTGACTCAGAACCTAATGTTTGGTCTGTAAGATGCAAGAAATAGAAAGATGGCTGTCAGTGGAGGGTTAGGGCCGCTAAGCGTAAGAGGACAGGAATGTTTGAGATCACAAAGTGTGAAGGGACACATACATGTGTGTTTCCTCAAATGTCTCAAGAATACAGACATCTAGATTCATCACTAATATTTCGGGAGATATTGAAAATTGTGAAGGAAGATCCAAATGTTTTCATAAGAGCACTTCATGCATTCGTGAAAGATAAGTACAAATACGATGTTCCTTACAGGAGAGTGTGGCTAGCGAAAACAAAAGTGATAAAAAATTATTTGGGGATTGGGATGAGTCGTACAATATTCTTCCTAGATGGATAGATGTCTTGATTGCAACTAACCCTGGAACAATGACGGGATTGCATCATTATGGAGATGACCCCGAGAATCCAGGAGCAGTTGTTTTTCTTCGTTGTTTTTGGGCAATTGGTGTTTTTATTGAGGGATTTAAATATTGTAGGCCCATTATACAAATTGATGGCACACACCTATATGGTAAATTCTGCAGAAAGATGCTTATTGCCACAAGTGTTGATGCTGCTAGTCACATATTTCCCCTTGCTTTCGCAATTGTTGAACAAGAAAATAAGGATAATTGGGCATGGTTTCTTAGGATCCTTCGCTATCAAGTAACAAACAGAGATAATATTTGCTTGATCAGTGATCGCCATGCAGGTATCCTAGCTGCCGTTCAAGACCCAAGTAATGGTTAGGCTGAGCCCCATGCACATCACAGATTTTGTTTGCATCATGTTGCTAGTAATTTCAATGACAAATTTTGCAACGAGGGAGTGATTGAGCGTACGTTTCCCCTGGATGATCGTATTATCCCCCATCTACAGAGAGCTGGATTCTATGGCCTTGCACGCATAGGGTTTATAGAGTTGGATTGGCACTTGATCACGACATTGGTTGAACGATGGAGACAAGAGACTCATACATTTCACTTGGCGATTGGTGAGGCGACCATCACTCTTCAGGATGTAGAGTTGTTATTGGGACTTTCTGTTGATGGGCTTCCAATTACTGGGTCAACAGATTTGGATTATGATGAGATTTGTTTTGAGTTGCTTGGATTTGTTCCTGAGGTACCGATAAATGGGGTGGTCAGTTGAAGCTATCGGTACTTGCTTAGAGATTCACATTACCTCCAGATGCCATAGCAATTCAAGTTGATCGATATGCAAGGGTGTATATTATGCAATTGATTGGAGGTTGTTTATTCTTGGATCAATCAAACAATTTAGTACACTTAGGATATTTGCCATTACTTATTAATTTTGACCAAGCTGGCAAATATTCGTGGGGTAGTGCTACATTAGCATGGTTGTATCGTCAGATGTGTCGAGCAGTAGATTATGAGAAGAAAGGAGTATCTGGTGCGTTGATTTTATTAAAATTATGGGCGTGGGACCGATTTCGTTTTCTATCTCCAGAAAGACGAGACATTATTAATGATCCCCATGCACATTTGCCTTTGCCGTCACCATTAAGATATAGGTAATGTTGAATGATAGTTATCCTCTATTACCTTGACATTCACAGCGTTAACACTAGCAAATTTTTTTGCGTTTTTATTTGTACTGCAGGTGGAGAAATGCGTTAGTGACCACACATGTTCCAATGCATGTGTTGGTCAAGTATAGAGAATTGCTGGATATGTTGTCACTTCAGTAGGTATCTTTCATTATATTTGAATTTCTTATTGTATACCATATGTTGGGATTTGACCTCAAACCCATAATAACAAATATGTCATTGGCTTACAGGTCATATGGACGCCATACACAGATGACATAGTCAATGGTTTGCCGGAGTACTGTTGACGGGGTAGAGACATTTGGCGCACTGTTTCACCACTTATTTGTTTTGCGGTCATTGAACATCATAGGCCTGATTGAGTATTTCGACAATTTGGAATGTATCAGCCCCTTCCCGAACCATGCAGTGCAGAAGCTGATCTTCACAATGCTGATATGAGAGGTCAATCTGACTGTGATTGGCTTGTAGTGCATCAGAGGTTTATTGAGCAGTGGGCTGAATGATCAGACCATTTGGCTGAGGGTATAGTACATGCTTCTGATGTACCATATATGGATAATTATTTTGATCCCTACATGGTTTGGTATCGAACAATCACGCGGCGATTTATGATGATAAATGGGGCAAGATTTCATTACTTGGTATGTATATCTCTTTCATTCCACATTATACCATTTTTTATTAAACATTTCATTACCAATAAATTATCTATTTGTTCTTGTTTGTTGATGTTTAGGCAAGCCAGATTGCTCATATGTACATGCTCAGTCAACATAGGGATGATGCATCTATGAGGGAGATTGAGAAGGTTGCATTATCTTCACTACAAACAGTTCAGGTAGAGTACATAATACAAAGAGAAGGCGGAGAGCATACGCCATCCCCATATAATCATACTCCAATGACTCATAATGCTTCATTTGAGGCATACTTTAATGTACAAGCTTCAACGTCACAAGATGCCTGATTCTTATTTGATGCGAGTATGTTCCCATCTGGTGGGACGTTCCATGAGGAAGCTAATGCACAAGTGCCTGAAGATGAAGTTCAACCTCATCCCCAACCTCCTGTCGAGCCTCCTGACGAACGACCATTGCAACACTACACAAGACTACATCTAAAAAGAAACAAAAGACGCCATTGGCCACCTTGTGGGATAGAATGACAATAATTTTTGGTGTTTTGGAGTTTATTGCAAATGCTTATGTATTGTTTACTGTAAAGTTTTAGAGTTTTTTTTGGTGTTTTCGAGTTTTTATTTGGATTGTTATGTACCATATTTGTTTTAGTTCTTTGTGTTTACATTGTGATATGAAATGAGAACTTGTGTCAATCAAAGAGGTGCATGGTGAAGCTAGCTGAAAGGGTTACGCAAGATAAGTTTCACTGAATTATTAATCCATGTTTCAAATGCAATTAATACTATCTGTGTTGTGAATGACTGACATACAAGTTCCTTTTCATATCAGGTGCCAAATCAGTGGTTAAAAGTGCAGTACTTCGAAGAAGATGAAGATGATAGAAAAGCAAGTACGTACCTGATGGTCCAATTGGAGGAGAAGATTGCTCAACTCTAAGAATAATGGTAGCTAAGCTTAAGCCTTTCTTTCTCATTTACATTATTTCAAAGGGTTCTCAACTCTCTTGCTCTTATAATCCATTCTTCTTGACTTTGTTATTATTTTCTCTCTTGTATTGTTTAGGTTGGTACACCACCTGAATTTAGCTTTGCCATCAAGGATCATCTTCAACTTGGAAAAGACTTAGATCTATTTTATTTTGATGCTATCGCTGAGGTATTGCTTCTGCTTCCTCTAAAATTCGTAGAGGCTTAAATAATCTTTTGTTATGTAGTCTTTGTTTCATGAATCTTCATAATTCTCAAATTTTTGGTGGCTTGATGGTGGATTTATTCAATAGGTTGACTACTGTTCGTGTTTCTTGATGGTGGATTTTTTCACTTTATTGCTATATTTTAGGTTGTTGTAGTGCATGGTTGGAGCTTGGTATCGTATAAGGTGTATTGACAATTTGACATTACTGACATTGATGTTTAGTTAGGGATGTGATCATGCTAGGTTGAAGTGTTCATTATTTTATCTTTGTACTGCGTTAGTAAATTCGTTTGAAAGGAACCTGAGGGTTGTCTTATAAAATGAGCCTCATCGATGGATGTGGTGTGAGAGACTAATAGCTTTCATGTGTCATGTTGGAACTCGTATGTCACTGGATAAGGCTTTCCCAGCGTCATCCTGTCTAATTTTATTATAGAATGTTCCTTCTTATTTGATCTTAGATCTTTTGCGTGTTGCATTGTCTGCCAACAAAGCTAGTAAAAGGAGCTTGGTAGTTTGAACTAAAATTCCTCAAGTACCACATATTTCCTTTTTTTTGTATTATGCTTAATTTGTTGAAGAAGATTATTTATTATGGTGTTTTTCCTAGGAATAAAAACTGCATCTATTGCAAGTATCGATCTTTGTAAATTCTACAAAGAGTATGCATGCGTATGCAACTTGGAGTAATACCCTCGTTAAGATCACTGTGGAACACTTTCTATTGCAACTACCAATAATGCACCCTTGCAATTGATTATTATGTTGGTGTTTTGTCTTTATATAGATCTAGGTAAATCATCATTGACATTGCCTTGTAACTTTAGTTAAACATTAGCTTGATTTGATATGTTTGTATTACTCTTTAAATTTTCATATTTTAACTTTTGTGCTTGTAGTGTGATAGCTTTATGTAGCCACATGAAATAGATAGTAAACAAACAGGTAGTGCTAATTCTTAATTAATTCAATCGAATCCCACGCTCCGCCCAGTTGAAACTGATGAATTAAATAAAAGATTGGGAGCCTCTATGTCAATAGGGAATGCCATGTAAATGTTACTATATACATCATAGGTAACTATAACTTACCTCCATGAGTTTTAGATATGTGTTTGTTAGTTATATGTTAAAAATGAACTTTTCTTTTGACATACTATGCTATGGTTTATAACAGGTTAGTGGGTCAAAATTTTACTATTTAAAGAATGAAGCAGTTATGCTTGAGATGATGGCCCTTAAAAATTGGGCCATTTCAGAAGTGATGAGAAGGGGCTTCACTCCTTTGATTACTCCTTTGATTACAAATATAGTTGACTAAAGCCAAGTCTTTTGTTTTAATTATTGCTACGATTGGCGCATCATTTACCCAATTACAATACTTAAAATATTAGATATCACCTTTTAATTGTTTTATGGACGTCGCAATGCATGGTATTAAAGTCGAATATTGCAGTAGACTCCCACCATCCGTTGAGTGCTTGAAGTACTCCTGAAAATCTGATTTTTAACGCCCATCAGATGCTTATAATATCATCAATTTTTCCTGCAACTGTACTCCATTTTTTTTTTGCTGTAAAAGGTGAATTATGTTATTCTGCTGTAGATACAGAGGAAACTCACTAAGAATAATAAGTGAAGGAAGGTAGTGCACAGTCTTTTGCTAATTTACTGTTACCTTAGATAAATTTTCAAGATGTGGGAATAATTTCACACTGTTTGTGAACTTCTATAACAGACTTTATTCAAGAGTGGTGGTGTAAAAAGTGTTAAAATCTTTTCTGAATTTCTACGTCGATACTCTTACCTATCTGGTGAATATTTTCCTATTTCTTATGCTTGAAAAAAAAAAGAAAAGAAAGAGATTTCTACATCGATACTTTTTGAACGTGTTGAGCAGCAGGATTCTGACTGTCCCTCTCCTACTTTGGATAAGAAAGAGATTTTCAAAAGCTGTATAGAACTGGCAGATTTGAACTTGGGTGCTGAAGATGAAGACTCACAAGAACCAAGCACTGAATTAGGTGCTACTGCTGCCAAGTTATTCTTTTATTTTTTTTCTGATGTTCCAATTAGTGGTCTTTGCAATGAAAAAAATTTAAGAGAAATCTTTCTATTTTGCAATTGAAGATCAGTGCTTTCAATTGTTAAATAATTGAATTTGATTGTTGCATCGCTTTAATGTATGTCTACAGGTCCGATGTCCTTGGCCAGTTTATGCCTTTAGTTGGTAAAGATTGGTCACAGTTTGGAGTGGCTCATCTGTTCTCTGCAATTAAGGTATGTGCACCTATTCTGAGAGTCATTTTTTAAATATATCACAAGTTTAAACTTCAGGAGGATTTCATTGCCTAAATTGTTCATCAGTCAGTTCACTTGTAAGAAACTGGTATGCCTGGGTTCTCCTATGAAGTTTAAAAAGAAACAAAAAAAAAAAAAAGAAAAATTCAATGGATGTGATTAACTATTTGATTGAAAAGTGAGACATACAATGAGAATGGTGAAGTATGTGCTTATGTTGAGTGGAATTTCTAATTTTGGTGTAATTCTTGCTTAGTTAATGACAACAGTTTCCTTGGGATTCTTTTGTTAATTCGTCAACTTTCGCTGAAGCGGGCACATTAACATCACTGCTTTGACTATGAAAAACTCCTAACTGGACCAAAGAGATCATCCTCTTTGCAAAAAATGACTTCTCACACAATGATGCGAGCTTTTCAAGTACTCGGCCAATCCTAGAGCCTTTGATATTTACCTTTGCCAATCAATTATTTTTCTTGCAATCCTAAACTTCTCAAAACATATAAATATATCTACAGGAAAAACTGCGAAATCTCATTTTAAGAATAAGTTACACTATATTGGAATATCAAGCAAGGAGACCACTTAGCAAAGGCATGTTGGTCTTCTCCTGTTTTAGATGATAAATCAATTTCTGTAATCTTCTTTTTTCTTTTTTCTTTTTTTTTCCTATATCTAATTATGCCTTGATGTTCAGTAATAAAATGATGAGGCAGTGACCCAAACCCCTGCTATGTCATTACTTGTTAGTTACTATGACAAGGATAACACAGGATATTCTCTATCCCGTGTATTTAAATATTTCATTATTTTTTTAATTTTTACACTAAGAAACACACATTTTCTCCAATGAAAACATTAGAAATATCAAATTATAATAATGCTAAACCTCAAAAAATTCTTCCAGAAATTAGTGTGCTCAACCACATCTTTAATTTACTTTTGCTGAATACAAGAGAAGGGATGGAATGAGCACAAGTTATATGTCTCTCATAAGAAAAGAAAATTTCTTTTTTTCATTTTTGGTAACCTAAAACTAATTGGGAGATGGTAATTTCATTTCTGATTTCCATGTGGTTGAAAATCTCTGTAAATTTTCTATTATAGTCTAGAAAAAACTCACCAAAACACAAAAAATTGAATCCAAGCAACAAATGCACCTTTGGATTAATTTTCATAAATGAACTTCCTATCATTCATAAGGGCTTCTTTATATTGTTGTGAAGGTAGATATATATTACATTCGTGAATGAGGAGTGAAAACTTCTACAAGTCATCAACGCTATATAATTGGTCTGTTGTTCACATTCTTAATTTATCTGATGTTAATCATGCAACCGACACATGAAAATAAAAAAAAGGGATGCTAGAGAAGTTATGATCACTCCACAAGTTAATTATGCACATTTTTCTCACTATTATGCTTAAGGTTTGTAGATGAAGTTCATCCAACTTATTGTACAGATAGTTCGAATATGGATCATTGAGAGTCTCCTGGTGACAATACCAGTTAGTGGTGCCTAAAAAAGATGGGATGTTAGAGAAGTTATGATATCAGATTCTTTCTCACAAATTTCTTGGCTTCCTCAATTCTAGTGTGATTGTTTTTTACTCCTCATGTGTGCCATGCTGATAGTGGTTGTCAGGATAGATTATATGCCTTTAAACAAATATGCTAATCTCTCCAAGTGGAACATCTACCCAAATTACTGCACAAATTGACTGGTCCATAAAATAAAATTAAGGTATTGGAGTGTTAACACAAATAAGGTTGAAACTTATGTTTCTGATTATGATTGTGACAGCATAAATAACATCTAGTTGTTAAATGAAAGATTGTGGAGAAACCAATCTCTCAAATGTTTTTGTGTTTGTTAATGTTCATGTATCACCTCATGGGACTTGTGTTCAGATCAACTGGAGTCTCAGATATGTTATCATCTATCAGAACTCTTGTGGCGTGTCCGACATGAATATAAAACATTAAAATGACCTAGCATTGGATTCTCCTTTTTTAGCTTCTTGTAACCACCTGATCAGCAAAATATCTCATTATGGAACCTTCACTAGACTAGCACTGAAATATAGGAAAAAGGGAAAAATTGCACAGCTTTTAGATAGGTTCTATGTCGTTCCATTGTCCCATGTACCTGATTAATTGTTGTGGTCCTTTATTAAAAAAATGTGATGTATCAGTGAAAATCTCATTTGGTTCAAGGCAGAAGAGGTCTGCCTTCATATATTTTTACATCTCAGACTTGACTTGTATTGTTGAGATTCTTCCAAGAAGTTTACATCACTCTTTTTACTCTTTTTTTACTCTCTCACCTTTTGGTTTAATCTTTGGAATCTCAGTGTCACTAGTTTGCCACTGAAGATGAAATGGAAATTAGCTTGTTACTTTCTGCCTGGCTTTGAGTTCTGTAACCATGCAACTTTTGATTCTAATTCAGGGTCCTCATACTAACCATGTGGCCAACCTAGTTTGTGGAGGTTCCACCAGTCCTTGTGCTCCTACCTTTACAACTTCCTTAGTCCTTCCATCACTTCAGTGTATCTTGCAGCAGAATGCCATGCAGAGGGTGCGAGCTTATGAACTAATAACTACTATTGTTTCACGCTTGATCTGTATCTTTATTTTCTGTACTTCTGAATTTAGTTTGTTAATGATGGTAGGAACAAATAGTTAAATTGATCAAATTTCTGGAGCAAATGACTAGTAATGGCAAGGCCACCTTTAATTCACTTTCATTTATCTACTTTTTTTTCCCTTGGGCCTATATAGGCTGAGGTTTTTAGTTGAACTTTGGTGTTCATGGTACAAGCAATCATTCCATGTCTACAGATTCATCCAACAGTGATGTGTCCCAGGTATGCATATTCTTCTATGTTGTTCTTGGGAGCCCTTAATGCAAATATTTCTATTACTGTCTTGGGTTGCTTCTAGTTCATAACGGCTTCCACTTTCTCCAGATCTACAAAGATGCCTTTTGTTGATACAACATGGCCAAGGAACTTGACAGTTTTCATCCAGAACTCGCACTTACTGAATTTAGCATATAGCTGGTTCCTTCTGAGAGTTTCCAGCATGATCCTCAAGTGTTCTAGGTGTTTAACTTCTGACTTAGAGTAGATTAGGGTATCATCCACAAACACCACTACAAACTGGTCAAGGTACTGTCTGAACACTCGGTTCATCAAATCCATGAAGGCAGCCGGGGCATTGGTCAAACCAAAAGGCATCACGGTGAAGTCGAAGTGTCCATATCTTGTCCTGAAGGCAGTCTTGTATATGTCAGACTCTCTGATTCTCAGCTGATGATAACCCGACCTAAGATCAATTTTAGAGAAATGAGTGGCTCCTCGTAATTGATCAAATAGGTCGTCAATCCTTGGTAAAGGATATTTATTCTTTACTATAGCTTGATTCAACTTTCAATAGTCGACACACAGTCGTAAGGAACCATCCTTCTTCTTCACGAACAACGCTAGAGCTCCCCAAGGTGATTCACTCGGCCTGATGAAACCTTTCTCCCTGAGCTTGTCCAGTTGAGTTTTCAGTTCAATTAGTTCTGCTGGCGCCATCCTATAAGGAGGTATGGCTATAGGGTTGGTTCCAGGGTGAAGTTCAATCTTGAACTCTAACTCTCTAGCAGGCGGTAGTCCGGGTAAGTCATCTGGGAACACATCCTCGTATTCCCTAACCACCGCTAAGTCTTGTATCTTCTTTGGTTCCATAGGTTCTTCTTCCGAGAGTTCCTCAAACTCATCCGTTTGCTTCAAGCAATTCAGCAAGGCTATGGTTGGACTTCTTGGTAGTCTTCGCATATCCCCATAGATTTTAAAGATCTCCCCAGAAGGTAATGTTATCGTTACCCGTCTCTTAGGACAATCTATCTGGGCCTGGTATTGATCTAACCAACCCATCTCCAAGATTATATCATAACCATAGAAAGGTAGGGTATATAGGTCAACTGTTAAGAGTTTATCCCCAAACCTTAGATCACAACTACATATTCTTTTTGATGTCACTGTGGTCCCTATTGGTGTGGACACATTCAAAGTTACAGGTAGTGTTTTTATCACAAGTTGTATCCTATCAGCTAGTTCTTCAGAAACAAAGGATTTAGAAGCACCCAAGTCAAACAATAGTTTCGCAACAACATTGAATAATAGGAACGTACCTTCCACTGCAGGGACCTGGTCTTCCTGGGCCTCAACCGCGAACACTCTAGGCTGGTTCTGACACGGCCTTGGTTTTGCCGCTGATTGGCATTTTGATTCTATCTGGCTTGAGGGTGCCAATTCTGACTTCCTCCCTGGGTGTTTTGTTGTTGTTGTTGTTGTTTGGGAACCTGAACTGATGTTGTTGGGTAGTTTTTAGCAAGATGCCCCCTTTGTCTGCATATTAAGCACAATCCCAGCCTCTTAGCCTGCTCCCTTGCCTCATCCTTGTTCTGTCCCTGTTTCTGTGGTGCGTTCCCACCATTCTTACTTTTCTTCTGAGCCCCTTGGTTATTTTCATTCCCAGGCCTCTTGTTCTTTCCCCTCAACCTTTGTTCCAGGTTGAGCTCTTGTTTTAGAATTAGGACCCGTTCAACAACTTCCTTATAGGTTCAAAGGCCCAAACGTCATGATAACCTTTCTGATCTCAATCTTGAGACCCTGTGGAAATCTGTTGGCTTTCATCTTTTCTTCCCAGATCAATTCTTGAGAGAATTCGGCCAACTTAATAAATTTTCTCTCATATTCAGTTACTGTGAGATCCCTCTAATTGAGTCTCACGAAGTCTTCTTGCAACTTTCTGAGAGTTGCCTTTAGAAAGAATTTGTCATAAAATTTTTCTCTGAACTCTTCCCAAGTCATGGTCGCAATGTCAGTGTTGGGATCCATCTGCATCATTCTCCACCATCCACGGGCTAGTCCTTTGAAATGGTGTGTGGCTAGTGCTACTCGTCGTGAACCCGTCACCTTCAGCACATTTAGTAACTCCTCCATCTCCTGGTACCAATGATCAGCAGAGATGTAGTCAGTAGTTCCATCAAATGAGGGAGGGTGGAGCTTTTGCAAATCTAGCAGCATCTTTTTCTATCTTTCATCTTCTAGGTCCTTTGGATTCCTTTGATGTTCCTCAGGTACTGGTGTTGGGACTTGGACTAGAATAGGCTCAAGTGCTTGAAGCTGCGGAGCCATCTGAGGGATTATCTGTGGAAGTATCTTTCTCAGTTGATCTAGTATCCTCTGTGACATTTCACTCATCATGGTTTCCATCCGCGCCTCCATTCGTGCCTCCATCTATGCCTCCATCCCAGCAGGCAGTTCCTGTTCTTGTTGTTCAGTCTCCTCAGAGGTGGTAGATTGAGTTACGTACCTTCCAACTCCAGCTATTTTCTTGTAAAATTGAGCAAAGTATCAGTATATGTCAAATATTTGTGCTATCATGACTCTAGATTCAGTTTCTAGGTTCTCGATCTGTTCAATGGCCTAAAGTCTTTCTTCTAGGTTCTTTTCATGCATGGGTATAAGATTTGGGTTTCAAAGCACATAACCAGTAAAGAATGCATATCACACATCATACAATCACGCTAGCACAGCAAGGTTCCAAGCTTCCACTTAAGCTTTCAGTTTCAAGTGTCTCATACCACTCTACCCCTTCCACTTAGGTTTTCATTCAGAACAGAGCCGCACCCAAACAATTTTGCAAATGTCTCGATAACTAAGGTTCCCGAGCCCACTATACTCAACCGTCCCATACCAGCGAGCATAGAGAAACCCGTTCTGCCAGAGTTACCG
>JAJIYU010003258.1:0-27404 GCA_030144865.1 Tinospora cordifolia | reverse complement strand
TCTGAATTTGGAGCCAAGGTAGGTATCCGTGCTGTGGACATCGCCTCAATAGATCTTTAAATCTCTCCCAAGCTTCGTACAATGACTCAAACTCTGATTGCTTAAATGAACTGATCTCACCCCTCAATTGATGTACTTTTGCAGGTGTGAAATACTTTTGCAAAAATTTCTGGCCCATTTCTTCCCAAGTGGTGATACTACCCGGGAGCAATGTTTGCAACCAACTGCGAGCTTTGTCTCTTAGAGAAAACGGAAACAACCTTAATCTCAGCTGATCTTCTGTTAATCCATGGATCTTTACAGTGTCGCATATCTCCATGAATGAATTGAGGTGAGCCATAAGATCTTCAAGAGCCGACCCTCCAAACTGTTGCTGCTGCACCATTGTGATTAGAGATGGTTTCAGCTCGAAAGTATTTGCATTAATAGGAGTCCTTACTATGCCTGAGTAATTATTGTTCAACACTGGTTTGAAAAAATCTCTCAATGGTGCCTCACGATGCTATTCATTTCTGTTATTTCCCACACCATAGCATCCACTATCAGCCATTGTTGTTGTTCGCCTTTGAGCCTCTGATCTGATTTGATTAATGGTTTTCCGCAAATCTGGATCGTTAGAATTAACCAGGCGTTTACTCATGCAACTTGAAACTCAACAAACACACAGCTCAAGTGTATTCAATGCAATTTTTACAAAAGTATTCAATTAAAAAGGCTATAATGAAATAAAATACTGTCTTGACTAAGACCAAACCAAATTCAACTGGTTCTAACAACACTAACACCGTATTTTCCCCGACAACGACGCCAAAAACTTGTTAGCAATCCCGCAAGTGTATGGGATCGTAGTAGTAATACCGGTAAGACCGGATATCGTCCTCAGGGAAAAGCACTTGTTTGTGTACGTTAAAGCCCAATCTGACGTTGGTTTTAGTTTTATCAAGATGTTCAATTCAAGTTTATAAGCAATTGTGTAAGCTAAACTCAAATTCCTTAAAAACAGTAGAACTGAAAATAATTTGATTTGGTGACAATATGAAGAAGGATTGTCTGAGTTAGTAAACTCCTTTGTATGTTCTGTGATTTAATTTAAGATAATGATATACTAGCACTTTGATTACTGCATTTGTAATTAGGACCCTATCCCTAGGTGTTCTAATCATGCACTGCTATTATTTCTCGATACCTTCTTCCAAGGTGTTCAATCACCAATCCAGTGGTTTCAAATAACAATTTCTATGTTATATCTCATAGATCCAGCCGCAACCTTCCGATCAATGGCTTGATCTAGAACTTTACTGCTATAACCTCTCACAAAACCTCTCTCCCGAGATGGTTCGATGATCTTGGATTCTCTATGCCTATGGCCAGTAAGCATATAGCATTAAGCATAAACTAATAAAGTAAAGTGCAAATAAACCATTGAAAATAATGAAAATCACAGTTCATACATTGGTGTCTACTACCCAAACAGTAGAATGAATTAGCTAGACATTAAAGATAGATTCATCACATAAAGAAAAGAATAGAAATCATCCATACTCAAATTGATAATGAAAACTCCTATAACTTCTTCACAAGACTTTGTTTCTTCAGCCTCCTTCGTTTTTTTTCCTAATTTGGTATCTCCTTCTGTTGATCACACTTTTTCCTTTTATACCCACACTCAATTAACCCTAAAAAATACGAAATTCGCGCAATTTAAGTGAGTGACCGCCATCCATGACCGCGGTCAGTGATTCTGTACAAAACCCAGAAAGAACTACTCAATCTCTGGACCGCGGTCTGCCTGTTTCTGTGCAAAATCTGTTCTGGTGACCGCGGTCACTAGAATGTTGTGTACTGGTGCAGTTCTGGTGACCGCGGTCACCAGATTATGGACCGCGGTCTCCAGTACACAGTGTTCTGATTTGGCTTGTTTTTTGCTACTGCGGTCTTCGGTTGATGGACTGCGGTCTTCTGGTGTTCTTCTCATGATTTTCCTTCTTGAATCACCTCCTTTTGCTCACTGCTTCAATCTAAAACCTGCAAAACACTCAACTTCTTTCCCAGACATCATTTCTTATAAAAGAATAACAAAATTCATCAAAACAAGGTTTAAAAGCCATTAAACAATGCAAATCTATTATTACATGCAATGATAACTAGTTTATGCAATTTTAACTTCTATTCTACTTTATTGCTCCTAAAATGCAACCTTTAACCTATTATAATGTTAGTTTGCTACGCAACTAACAACTACCACAGACCATCATAAACCATAATGTATTAGTCTCTCTTTGGTTTAAATAAGTTCATAGACAATTACAGGCATAAAAACCACTATAGATAATTATAGATGACTAGAAATGCTCATAGACCATTATAGACAACTAGAGACCGTTATAGACCATTGTAGAAGGTCATAAACCAACTAACTTCAACCAAAGAAAGACTATAATATTATGGTCTACGAAGATCTATAGTAGTCTATGATAGTCTATGGTGGGTTATAATTGTCTATAATCATCTATAATAGTCTTTTTCAACTCTAGGTAAGTTCATTTTTGGCTACAAACATCAATACATAATAATAGACCATCACAGACCATTATGGACTGCCATAGTCATTCATAGAGCATTACAGACCGTTATTGAACATAATGCATTAGTGTCTCTTTGGTTCAAGTAAGTTTATAGACAATTGCAGGCATCGAAAACCACTATAGATCATTTTAAATGACTATAAACACTCATAGACCATTATAGACAACTAGAGACCATCTTAGACCATTATAGAAGGTCATAACCCAGCTTGCTTAAACCAAATAAAGGCTAACATATTATTGTCTACGATGGCCTGTAGTAGTCTGTGATAGTCTATAGTGGTCTATAATGGTCTACAAATGTCTATAGTTGTCTTTTTCAACTCTAAGTATGTTCATTTTTTACTACAAACATCAATACACAATTATAGACCATTATAGACCATTATAGACGACCATGGACTATCATAGACCACTACAGAATGTTATAGACTATAATGTATTAGTCCCTCTTTGGTTTAAGTAAGTTCATAGGTAATTATAAGCATCAAAAACCACTATAGATAATTATAAATTACTATAAACCCTCGTAGACCTTTAAGGACAACTAGAGACCATAATGGACCATTACAGAAGGTCATCGACCAACTTAAAGATCCCAAAGAAAGACTAACATATTATAGTCTACGATGGTTTGTAGTAGTCTATGATAGTCATTGGTGGCCTGTAATGGTCTATGATCGTCTATAACAGTCTTTTTCAATTCTAAGTCAATTCATTTTCGACTGCGAACATTAATGCGCAATAGTTCTTCTTAGATCATTATAGACCACCATAGACTATCATAGACCACATCATACCATCATAATCCATAATGTATTAGTCTCTCTTTGGTTTAAGTAAGTTCATAAACAACTACAGATAATTATAAATGACTATATACCATCATAAACCATTATAAAAGATCAAAAACCAACTTACTTAAGCCAAAGAAAGACTAACATAATTAGGTGTATGACAATCTGTAGTAGAGTATGGTAGTCTATGTTGATCTATAAGGGTTTCTAATCTTCTATAGTGGTCTTTTTAAACTCTAAGTAAGTTCAGTTTTTGTTAAAAACATCAATATATAATCATAGATCATCATAGACCATTATAAACCACCATAGACTATCATAGACCACTTCAGACCTTCATAGACCATATTGTATCAGTCTTTCTTTCGTTTAAGTAAGTCTATAGACAATTACAACTATCAAAAGACGACTACAAATAATTACAACTGATTATAAACCCTCATAGACCATTATACTCAACTAGAGACTATCATAGACTAATATAGAATGTCATAGACCAACTTACTTAACAAAAAGAAAGACTAAGATATTAGGGTCTGTGATGGTCTGTAGTAATCTATGATAGTCTATAGCAATCTATATTTGTCTATGCTCGCCTATAGTAGTCTTTCTAAACTCTAAATAAGCTAATTTTTTATTACAAACATCAATACACAATCACGAACTAACATGGACCATTATAGACCAGCATAGACTATTTTAAACCACAACAGACCATCATAAACCATAATGTATTAGTCTTTCTTTGGTTTAAGTTAAGTTCATAGACAATTACAAATATCAAAAACCACTTTAGATAATTATGAATTACTATAAACCATCATAGACCATTATAGATAGCTAGAAACTGTCATAGATAATTAAAGAAGCTCATAGGCCAACTCGCTTAAGCCAACGAAAAACTAACATATTATTGTCTACAATAGTCTGTAGTAGTCTATGATAGCCTATGATGGTCTATAATGGTTTATGATCGTCTATAGTACTCTTTTTGAACTATAAGTAAGTTCAATTTTGGCTATAAACATCAATACAAAATCATAAACCATCATAGACCATTAAAGGCCACGATAGAATAACATAAACCACTACAGACTATCATAGACCATAATATATTAGTTTATCTTTGGTTTAAGTAAGTTCATAGACAATTACATGCATCAAAAAGAACTATAGGTAATTACAAATGACTATAAACCCTCATAGATATTATAAACGACTAGAGACCATCATAAACCATTATAGAAGTTCATAGACAAACTTACGTAAACCAAAGAAAGACTAACATATTATGGTCGATAATAATTTGTAGTAGTCTATGATAGTCTACGGTGGTCTGTAATGATCTATGATCATCTATTGTGGCAATTTCTAACTCTAAGTAACCACATTTTTTATTACCAAAATTAATACACAATCATAAACCATTATAGACCATTATAGACGAACATAGACTATTATAGAACACAACATACCATCATAAACCATAATTTATTAGTCTCCCTTGGGTTTAAGTAAGTTGATAGATATATACATGCATCAAAAACCACCTCAAATAATTATAAATGACTATAAACCCTCATAGACCATTAGAGACAGCTAGGAACCATTATAGTCTAACATATTATAGTCTACAATGGTCTATACAAGTCCATGATAGTCTATGGTAGTCTATAATGATCTATGATAGTCTATAGTAGTCTTTTTGACTATAAGTAACTTCATTTTTTACTATAAACATCAATGCACAATCATAGACCATCATAGACCATTAAAGACCACCATAAACTATCATAGACCACTACAAACCACCATAGACCATAATGTATTAGTCTTTCTTTCATTTAAGTAAGTTCATAGACAATTGTCTTTCTTTAGCTTATGTAAGTCGGTCTATGGCCTTCTATAATGGTCTATAATGGTCCATGAGGGTTTGTAGTTATTTATAATTATCTAAAGTGATTTTTGATGCTTGTAAATGTCTATGAACTTACTTAAACCAAATAGAGGCTATTACATTATGGTTCATGATAGTATGTTGTATTGTATAATAGTCTATGTTGGTCTATAATGGTCTATGGTTGTCTATGATTGTGTACTGATGTTTGTAATAAAAAATGAGCTTACATAGAGTTGAAAATGAGTACAATAGATGATCATAGACTATTATGAACCACTATAGACTATCATAGACTACTACAGACCATCGTGGACCATAATTTGTTACTCTTTCTTTGGCTTAAGTAATTTGGTCTATGACCTTCTATAATGGTCTTTGATGGTCTTTAGGTGTCTATAATATCTAAAAGGGTTTATAGTCATTTATAATAGATCACCAATGACTGTCATAAACTATTATAGACCATCGTATACTATAATATGTTAGTCTTTCTTTGGCTCCTGTAAGTTGGTCGATGATGTTCTATAATAGTCTAATTATGGTTTCTAGTTGTCCATAAAGGTTTATTAGGGTTTATAGTAATTTATAATTATCTATAGTGGTTTTTTATGCTTGTAATTGCCTATGAACTTACTTAAACCAAAGAGAGACTAATAAATTATAGTCTATAATGGTCTGTAGCGGTCTTTGATAGTCCATGGTAGTCTATAATGGTTTATGAAGGTCTATGATTGTGTATTAATGTTTGTAGCCAAAAATAAACTTACTTAGAGTATAAAAAGACAACTATCGACATTTATAAACCATTATAAACCATGATAGACTATCATAAACTACTATAAGTCATTGTAGACCATAATATGTTAGTCTTTCTTTGGTTTAAGTAAGTTGGTTTATGACTTTCTATAATGGTCTAAGATGGTCTCTAGTTGTCTATAATGGTCTATAAGTGTTATGGTTATTTAAAATTATCTATAGTGGTTTTCAATGCCTACAATTATCTACGAACTTACTTGACCCAAAGAGACACTAATGCATTATGTTCTATGATGGTCTGTAGTGCTCTATGATAGTTTATGGTGGTCTATAATGGTCTACAATGGTCGATGATTGTGTATTTATGTTTGTAGCCGAAAACAAACATACCTAGAGTCAAAAAAGACTATTATAAACGATCACAGACAATTATTAACCACCATAGACTATCATAAACTAGTATAGATCTTCGTAGACCATAATATTATAGCCTTTCTTTGGTTGAAGTAAGTTGGTCTATGACCTGCTACAATGGTCTATAAGCATTCATAGTCAGCTATAATTATCCACAACAGTTTTTTATGCCAGTAATTGTATATGAACTTACTTAAACCAAAGAGAGACTAATACATTATGGTCTATGATGGTCTGTAGTAGTCTATAGTACCCTATGGTGGTCTTTAATGGTCTATGATGGTCTATGATTGTGTATTGATGTTTATAGTCGAAAATCAATTTACTTATAATTTAAAAAGACTACTATAGACAATCATACACCATTATACACCACCATAGACTGTCAAAGACTACTACATAGCATCAAAGACCATAATATGTTAGTCTTATTTTTTGGTTTAAGTTGGTCTATGACCTTCTATAATTGCCTATGATGGTCTCTAATTGTCTATAATGGTCTATGAGGGTTTATAGTCATTTATAATTATCTATAGTGGTTTTTGATGCATGTAATTATCCATGAACTTACTTAAGCCAAAGAGAGACTAATACATTACGGTCTATGATGGTTTGTATTAGTCTAGGATACTCTTTGCTAGTCTGTAATGGTCCACGATGGTCTGCGATTATGTGTTGATGTTTGTTGTTGAAAATGAACTTATTTATATTTTGAAAAGACTACTATTGACGGTCATAGATCATTTTAGACCACCATAGACTATTATAAACTACTACAAATGATCATAGACCATAAATTGTTAGTCTTTCTTTGGATTAAGTAAGTTGGTTAATGACCTTCTATAATGGTCTCTAGCTTTTTGTAATGGTCTATGAGGGTTTATAATCATTTATAATAATCGATAGTAGTTTCTGAATGGTCTACGATGGTCTGTAGTAGTCTATGATAGTTTATGGTGATTTATATAGATCTATGATCGTCTATAGTAGTCTTTTTGAACTATAAGTAACTTTATTTTCGATTATAAACATCAATGCACAATCATAGGCCATTAAAGACCACCATAGACTATAATAGATCATTATAGCCATCATATACAATAATGTATTAGTCTCTCATTGGTTTAAGTAAGTTCATAGACAATTATAGGCATCAAAACCCATTATAGATAATAAAAAATGACTACAAAACAATCATAGACCTTTATGAACAGCTAAAGACCATCATAGACCATTATAAAAGGTCATATACAAAAGTCAAAGAAAGACGAACATAATATAATCTACAATGGTCTATAGTAGTCTATGATAGTCTATGGCGGTCAATAATTGTAATACCCTGAAAAACATGTAAAAAATGATTAAATTATAAGGATAAATGATACTAATTCATTTCAAGGACCAATTAGCCAGTTTAATTGCTAAAAAACCCTCAGGGGAGTCAAAATGGAAAAACATAAATGAAATGAGGTGAAATGAAATGAAACAAATTACCCAACTAGGCATCTGAAATTCATTTCATTTGTTTAATTAAGGGTTCATTTGCCTAATATGCTTCAGTGGAATCTAAATTAGGAAAGAAAATGGAGAGAACCTTAGCCAAATAGAAGTTATGAATTTTTATTGATTTCATGTGAACCCAAAAATGTGTGTTAAGGGCCTAAAATCCTAGGCAAATGAAAGATATGAATTTTAATTAAATTCATGTGAACTCAAAAAATGGGTGAACACCCCTAAGCATGTGCAAATCACATGAGTGATTGTACTAGCAACACATGATCATATATACCTTAATCCTATCATACACCAAAAACGTCCCAATCAAGAAACCCTAGCCATTTTAGAAATGTACTCATGTGGGTGATCATGTACACCCTAAGTGTATGCACACTAGAATGTTTCCCTTATGCAAATTAACCCCAGACACCACCCTTGTGCTCACCTTAGTAGAATAGAAAGTTTCCATAGTTAAAACTTGCCAAACCATAAAGACTCCATGAGATATAGCCTTGGCTGGTGCGCACCAAAGAGGGAATCCAAGAATATAAACTTTCTATGAGCTCAATTAGAAATAGTATCTCATGTTGATTCAAGAGCCTAGTTTGGAAGTTTGGGACCATGATCATGTGGCCATCAAATTTAGATCATGCACACACTATCCATCATGCTCAAAGTCAAAAAAAATAGAAATAAGAAAGATTCCATACCCATTTTGGCGCCAAAAAGAGGGAAAGACCAAGATTAGAAGTTTCCTTGCTCACAAATCTAAGAATAGAAGTTCCCCTATGAAAACTTGCTAAGACATTTACTATAGTGGATAAGTAGAATATTTTTTATTTTTACAAAGATCCTATATTATGATTGATGCCCAAAATAGATTAATCCTACCTTGTGCACGTCACTCAAATTAGAAGTTGCTTGATGATCAAGAGAGGAATGCCTTGCTCACACCTTGGCTTCCCAAAGAGATTCACTAGCTGATTTGTAACACATAACATTAGAAACATTCCTATCCAATTTTGTGAGCACAAAACCATATTAGCAAGCGGCCCCAAGCTTGTGCGTCAAAATTAGGTTGGTGGCCCAAACCATGCATGAAAGAATTGGAAAGGTTCCATGCTCACAAGATCACCCATATTGATGCCTCAAGTGATTTGGAAAGGGTTCTAAACCTATTTGAGTTCACACCTAAGAAAGAAACAAGAAAAGAAATCAAACTTTCACACACATGCCAAAAGCATGTGCTCACATTAAGCTAAGGAAACCCTAAGTATTCACTTGCCATTTCATTGCACACAAAAGTGGAAACAAATCAGCCACTTACCCAAGACATCTCAGGTTTAAGATTACCCAAAATGTCCCCTAAGTGCCCATGAAACTCTATAAAGAGGCCCCTAATGCTCTCATTCTTCCTTGTTCCAAAGCAAGAGCAGACTAGTCCCTCTTGACTTTCTCTAGCCTTCTTCTTGGCGACCCCCTTAGTTCTTGAGTAATCTTGAACTATTCTTGAGTCTTTTGGTGTTTGATTGAGTTCTTTTGAGTATTCTTTGAGTGTTAGACATTGGAAAAAAGGTTAAGCTCTGCCGGATTTCAACAAAACCAACAATTAAGGTGGAAGTGATTTCTGAAACCTTCATTTTACTCGTTTAGTTTAATACCATCTTCATGTATGCTTGATTTTAGTTTAGTATGCACATTTAGGTATGAAGAACATGATTTAAATTTTAGATTTGCATGTATGTCATGTTAGTTGATCCTAAAACCATGCCATGCTTAAATTATGCATGTTTAGTTTTATTTTAAAGTATGATGCATGTTGTGTGCTTATTTTCATGCTTTGAATGTTTATGTGTTAAACATGCAAAATTTATTTAATTTATGATTCATGAGTATGAAATTAAATAAAAGATTTTGAAATTAAGAACCACGTACTGTCACAGTGAATATGAGGGTCATTATGGGTGTTCTTTACTTGTGATTAGTTCATATGGTTCAAGTCCAAAATACTTGGAACATGGGTGAGACCCTAAGTCTAATGAATGTGGCAAAAGAAATGTCTTTTTCACTCCAAGGTAGTATTTTGATAAGAACATCAAGGGCCTTGAAACCCTTTTAGTCTAATCTACAACTGTAAACAAAATAATGTTTGAAGTGTCTAATGTTTTACAAGTGCTTGAATTTGAATGTGTTGCTAGCCTAAATTAGTAATTTGGTTGTTTGAAAAAGATCCACTGGGTTATGTGCTCACCCTTCCTCTTTGATTTTTTAGGCATTTGAATTACGTAAAGACTTTGATATTAGATAGGTTCTAATTTTGGAAAGTTTCTATATTTGAATGTAAGGGCATGTAGCCCAAATTTTGAATATCTATAATGTGAGACTTCTGCTCAATTTAATTTCTTTTATCAATTTGAGTTATGTACTCTCTTTTATTAAATCAATAAAGATTTGAAAAGTTTTCTTTTATCTCTTGTATAATTGCCTTATTGAAGTTTGCGTATAAATTTTGGGTTAAGTACTCTTGAATCTCAAAGAGGTGTGGGATAAAAGGAATAAGAAGTCGAGTTGTGTACTTGTAATTGTAACCGAACCTTGGCTTGTCCTGTGGTTAAATCCAATTAAAAGTTTTGGGGGTCAGGGTCTTACAAGTGTGGTATCAGAACTTAGGCATTAGTTACTGGGCAGGAATTAGAAAGTCAAGCCTGGACATTAGTTGTTGGGCTAGAATTGGAAAGTTTAATCTTATACCAAGTGTGGTATCAAATTTATAAAGTATTAACTCAACTAGGTTTGACTTGTGCTTTGAGTTGAAATTAGAACGCCCTACCTCCTATTTTTAAAATTGAAAACTGTTTTGGAAATTGTTTTTAAAACAATAGTATGTGTTTTGAAATGTTTTGTTTGGATATAAAGACTAAAAGTTGAGATGATAGAGGTAAGCCTTGTCCCGAGTATAGCTAAACATTGAAAGGGAGGTGGGTTATCCTACCTAAGAAAGTACAGTTGCTAAGCAGACTTCGGTCTCGCCGCCCGTTCTAGAGGTTGTCCCACCTGCTTATACGAGTAGTTAGAGTTGAAGAACACTCGTACTTTCTATAAAAGAAAATGAGAAGTTAGAAAATTAGGGCAAAAGAGTTTACTAGAAGTTGAAAAAGATGCCAAAGGTAGTATTTTGACTAGACAGAGGTTGTGAGTCGACCAAATTGAAACCCTGGGTCTAGGGAGTAACCATAGGTAGAAACATGGGTGGAACAGTGGATCAAATGCATAAAACTCTAGGACATAGGTTAGAAACTAAAAATGTGCAAGAACAGAATACTTGTTTGGTTAGGACATGAGATCGGGAAGATTTTATAGCTCTGATTTCTATGTAGTGTGGGATGCATTAGAATTCGGGGGTATGTAGGAAGCCTGAACTTGGAGAATGATGGACCATGTTTGGTGAATGATCGATAACTTTGGAAGAACTTGTTTCTCTATGCTTGGCTAGTATGGGACAGTCAGGTATAGTGGGCTTTGAAAACCTTAGTTATCGAGACATTTGTGAAATTGTTTGGGTTTGGCAATTTTCTGAGTAAAAGTCTAAGTGGAAGGGGTAGAGTGGTATATGATACTTGAACTTGGAAGCTTAGACGGAAGCCTATAATTTAGCTATGCTAACGTGAACTTGTATGATTGTATGATTGTTTGAAAAACATGCTTGATTTATTTATATGTATGTCATATGAAACCAAATCCTATACCCAAGAACAAAAAGAACCTAAAAGCATAAATTGTTAGGCCACTAAATAAATTGTTAAAGCCTAGAGATATGAATCTAGAGTTATGATAGTATGAACGAAAGGAAAGGATAGGAAATACGAGCTCAGTGAATGAATATGAACGAGATAGCTATCTTCTCAAGTCTATAAAAACATTTTGTATCTTGAAGATAAGGGAAGACGGGTTGTGTTCCCTAGACTATAATTCACTTAAATCATTCACTATGGTACCTTATCAGATACTAAAATGGCTTTTGACTTGTAGATAATGGCTGGATCAAAGAGATACGCTACCAGGCTACAATGTCTGATGAAATTGAATAGCGAGAGTAGGAGGATCCTATTGGGATGGAAGCGCAAATGGAAAACATGATGAATGAAGTCACTCGGAGAGTCGTAGACCATATCATGAGGGCATTACCTCAAATGATACCTCAAGCGACACCACAACCACCGGTACCTAAACCAATTCCTAGGCCGCAGACAGTACCTGCACTCGAGGTTCTGGATTGTCAGAGGGCTTAGGAGGACTTTAAGGATGAGAAGCAGAGGAAGATGTTGATGGAGTTATAGAAGTTCCACCCTCCTCAATTTGATGGTACCGCAGAATGTATCACTACTGATCACTGGTACTAAGAAATGGAGGAAAATCTGAATGTGTTAAAGGTGACAAGATCACGTAGAGTAGCGCTGGCCACCCACCACTTCAATGGACCAGCCAGAAGTTGGTGGAGAACACTAATGTTGAAACAATGAGCTGGGAAGAGTTTAAGAAGGTTTTCTACAAGAAATATTTATGGAGGCCACACTGAGGAAGCTACAAGAAAATTTCATCCAACTAAATCAAAGGGACCTAACTATAGCTAAATATGGAAGGAAGTTCACTAAGCTGGCCAAATTCTCATCAGAACTGATCAGAGAAGAGAAGATGAAAACAAATTGTTTTGACAGGGTCTCAAGATGGGGATCCGGAAGATAGCAATGACTCCGGGCTTAAAAAAGTATAGAGACGTTTAAGAGAAGGCTCTAACACTAGAGCAAGAGTTGAACCTAAAGCAAAGATTGGGGAGTAAAAACAAAAGGCTCAGAAATGAGAAAGACAACCAAGGGACTCAGAAAAAGAACAAGAGCGGCGGGAGAGCACTACAGACTAAGAAACAAGGGCAGCCTAGAGATGAAGCAAAAGAACAGGTGAGGAGACAAGGACTAGGCTACTTGTGCAGGCAAAGGGGCCACATAGTTAGAAATTACCCAACTGCACTAGCTCAGGCTCCTCAACAACAGCAGCCACAGAGAGGAGGTCAGAATGGTCGTCCTCAGGGTAGGTAGAAGCAATAGAATGCCAATCAGGGGCAGAATTAGGGTCGTGGTCAGAACCAGGCCAGAATGTTTGCTATTGAAGCCCAAGAAGATGAAGTCCCTGCTGTGGAAAGTATGTTCCTACTATTTAATGTTGCTGCGGGACTGTTATTTGACTCGGGTGCCTCAAAATCATTTATCCCTCAAGAACTAGCTGATAGGTTACAACACGTGACAAGAACACTACCCATAACTTTGAATGTGTCCACACCAATAGGGACCACTGCCACCTCAAAAAGAATGTGTAGTTTTATCCTAACGTCTAGGGATAAACTCATATCAGTTGACCTATGCGCTTTAACATTTTATGGCTATGACGTGATCTTGGGGATGGATTGGTTAGACCAATTCCAAGCTTAGATAGATTGTCCTAAGAGGTGATTAACCATAACCCTACCTTCGGGGGAAACCTAAAGAATTAACGGAGATATGCGAAAACTACCGAGGAGTCTAACCGTGGCCATGTTAAATTTTTTTAACGCAGAAGGATGAGTTTGAGAGTCTCTCAAAGGAAGACTCTATTGAATAGAAGAGAATCCAAAATCTAGTAGCTGTTATTGAGGACAAAGACGTATTCCTAGATGACTTACCCGGACTACCACTTGCTAGAGAATTAAAGTTCAAGATTGAATTTCACCCTGGAACCAACCCAATAGTCATACCTCCTTACAAAATGGCACCAATAGAACTGATCGAATTGAAGTCTCAACTCGATGAGCTCCGGGAAAAAGGCTTCATCAGGCCAAGTGAGTCACCCTGGGGAGCTCTTGTACCATTTGTGAAGAAGAAAGATGGTTCCATGAGACTGTGTGTCGATTACTAGAAGTTAAACCAAGCAACAGTGAAGAATAAGTACCCCCTACCGAGGATTGATAACTTGTTTGATCAATTGAAAGTAGCCACTCATTTTTCAGAGATTGATCTTAGGTCAGGTTATCATCAGTTGAGAATCAGGGAGTCTGACATATACAAAATATCCTTCAGAACAAGATGTGGATACTTTGAGTTCACTGTGATGCCCTTTAGTTTGACCAATGCCCCAGTAGCATTCATGGATTTAATGAACTGAGTGTTAAGGCAATACCTTGACTAGTTTGTGGTGGTACTCATGGGCGACATCCTAATTTACTCTAAGTCAGAAGCTGAACACTTAGAACACTTGCGGATAGTATTGGAGACCCTCAAAAGGCAGCAATTATATGCCAAGTTCTGCAAGTGTGAATTCTGGATGAAGACGGTCAAGTTCTTGGGCCACGTAGTATTAGCAGAAGGCATCTCTGTAGACTTAGAGAAGGTGGAAGTTGTTATGGACTAGAAACAACCAAAGACAATTACAGAAATCAGGAGTTTCTTAGACCTGGCTGGATACTACAGGAAATTCATTCAAAACTTCTCCAAGCTAGCAGAACCTATGACCAAGCTAACCAGGAAGGGAGTTAAGTTACAATTGGGATGAAAAGTGTGAACAATCATTCCAAGAACTGAAGAAGAGATTAACTACGACCCCTATCCAAGTCATTCCAACCCATGGTGTTACCTTTACCTTTTATACTAATGTTTCACTGAGGGACTTGGAGCAATATTGATGCAAGGACGACACGTAGTCACTTATGCACCACGACAACTGAAGGTTCATGAGAAGAATTATCCTACTCACGACCTAGAGTTAACAGCCATTGTATTTGCCATAAAGATTTGGAGACTTTACCTTTATGGTGAGAAATTTTATCTGTTTTCAGATCACAAGAGCTTGAAGTACATCTATGCCTAGAAGAAGTTGAACCTCTGGCAACGAAAATAGATAGAGTTCTTGAAAGACTATGACTTCCAACTACACTACATCCAGGGAAGGCCAACGTAGTGGCCCATGACTTAAGTAGGAAGTTCAACAAACAAGAGGAAGAGAAAGGCTAGATGTAGCTCAGAAACCTCAGAAAGACCTACTAGTGGAGAAGAATGAAGAAAGATGTGGCTAAGCGTGTTGCCAAGTTCTTAACTTGTCAACAAGTAAAAGTAGAACACTAGAAACCCTCGAGAATGTTACAACTACTCCCTATCCCTGAATGGAAATGGGATAACATTGCTATGGACTTTGTCAATGGTTTGCCAAGGAACCAGAACGGAGAAGACACTGTTTGGGTGATTGTGGATCATCTCACTAAAGTGGTTCATTTCCTGCCAATTAGATCCACAAACCAAGTCAACAAGCTGGAATAACTTTACGTAAAAGAAATAGTTAGACTTCATTGTGTACCCAACGCAATGGTATCTGACCGAGACTCTCGATTCATTTCACAGTTATGGAAAGTCTACAAAAGGAGTTGGGTACCAAACTCACCATGAGCACTGCTTTTCACCCTCAAACAGATGGGTAGTTTGAGAGAGTTATCCAGACCTTAGAGGACATGTTAAGGCCTTGTGTCCTCGACTTTAAAGGAAACTGGAGCAAGTACCCACACTTAATAGAGTTTGCCTATAACAATAATTATAAGGCAAGTATTAAGATGGCTCCATATGTAGCTCTTTATGGAATGCCTTGCAGATCACCAACCTGTTGGGCTAAACTTGAAGATCATGTACTGACTAGGCTAGACTTGGTGGAAAAATTGAATAACCAAGTTAAACTAATACACAAGAGACTAGCTATAGCTCAGAATCGTCCGAAGAGCTATGTTGAGAAAAGAATGAGACTCCTAGAGTTTCAAGTGGGGGACAAGGTATTTTTGAGGATAAGTCCTCAGAAGGGCATCAATAGGTTCGGATTTAAGAGAAAGTTGTCACTAAGATTTGTCAGACCCTTTGAGATACTTAGAAGAATCGGGGAATGTGCTTACGAGTTGGATCTACCAAGCTGGATGACCTCAACTCACAATGTGTTCTACGTATCGATGTTGACAAAGTATGAACTAGATCTCCCTCACATTATCCACTAGGAGGAATTGAACATCCAGGTTGATGCCATGTACGGGGAAGCATAAGTTAGAATCTTTGATCACAACGTACAGAACTTGATAACAAAGGATATCCCCTTAGTTAAGGTACTGTGGAAGCATCATGGAATGGAAGAAGCTACTTGAGAGTTGGAGAGTGAAATGAAGACCAAGTACCCACAGTTGTTCACTAGGAACCTCTGAATGTGTATGCTTAGGCTTACATTAATAAATATGTATGTTAAGTAATGATATGATCCATACTATGTTGTTACCATTATTGCATGTTTAATTTTTGTTTAAGTTCAGTTTACATGAATTTTATGTTTCTACACTTAATCAAAGATTAATTGAGATTATAACCACGTACAGCCCAAGGATGGATTTCTTTGTGTGTGTTCCAACCATGTCAGACCTTTGACTTAGAACTGGGTGTTAGGATTGACTCTAGAGTGAATTGGGTTTTAAGGAGTGATCCCACTTCACAAAGAAGGGTTTAAGTTTCAAGAATGATATCTCTCTAGATCTGTAACACAGAGGTTAATCCTTTTCAGTCTTAATTACAACTAAAAATAATGAAATGTTTGAATCACATAATATTTGAAAGTGCTTGACCTGTTTGTCTTATTTATTGAAATAATGATTTAAATATTTATAATGATCCACTGGGCTTCAAGCTCACCCCTTCTTTCTAATCTTTCAAGAAATTGATATATCAAGACCTTATGGAGTACTCTTAGATTTTTTTTTTTTTGAGATTTTATTAAACTGTAGGGCATGTTAGCCCAAGTTATTTTATTTAAGTCTTGAAGTTATTTCCACTGTATTGAACTCAAAGGCTATGTACCTTGAATTTTTGAATAAATTAATGATATTGGATTTTATTTATATCATGGTGTTTATGTTATTATTTTTTATGAAATATATTTGTGCATAAGTTAATGTACTCAAGAAGTCCTAAGGATTTGGGAAGAGAAAAAGGAAAGAAGAATAACATAACACGGGGCCCGCCTCTCTAGGGTCCTAAAATAGAAAGAAAAATATCGTAGGATGACGTGGGCCCGAGGCATAGGAGGCAAGGTGTTACATAAGTAAGTTGGTCTTTGACCTTACATAATGGTCTATGATGGTGTAGAGTCATTTATAATTTCTTGTAGTCGTTTTTTTATGCCTATAGTTGTCAATGAACTTACTGCAACCAAATAGAGACTAATACATTATAGTCTACGATGGTATGCAATGGTGTATGATAGTATATGGTTGTTTATAATGGTCTATGATTATGTACTGATGTTTTCAGTCAAAAATGAACTTACTTACAGTTGAAAGAGACTACTACATACAATCATAGACCATTATAGACTATCATAATGAACTTACTTACAATCTATGATGGTCTCTAGTTCTGTATAATAGTCTATGGGGGTTTATCGTCATTTATAATTATCTATAGTCATTCTTGATACCTTTAATTGTCAATGAACTTACATAAACAAAAGAGAGACTAATACATTATGGTCTATGATGGTCTGTAAGGGTCTATGATACTCTACGGTGATGTTTAATGGTCTACGATGGTCTGTAAATGTGTGTTGATGTTTGTTGTTGAAAATGAACTTACTTGTAGTTTAAAAAGTCTACTATAGATGATCATTGACCATTATGGACCACCATAGAGTATAATAGACTACTATAGACCATCGTAGACCATAATATGTTAGTCTTTCTTTGGTTGAAGTAAGTTAGTTTATGACCTTTTACAATAGTCTATGATGGTCTCTAGTTGTATATATTGGTTTATGAGTGTTTATAGTAATTTATAATTATCTATAGTGGTTTTTTATGCCAGTAATTGTCTACGAACTCACTTAAACAAAAGAGAGACTAATACATTATGGTCTATGATAGTCTGTAGTGGTCTATGATAGGCTATAGTGGTCTATAATAGTCTATGATGGCTATGATTCTGTATTGATGTTTGTAGTCAACAATTAAATTACTTACAGTTGAAAAAGACTACTTTAGACAATCATAGACAATTATCAACCACCATAAACTATCATAAACTAGCAAAAATCGTCGTAGATGATAAATATGTTAGTCTATTTTTGGCTTAAGTAAGTTGGTCTATGACCTTTTATAATGGTCTTAGATGGTTTCTAGTTGCCTATAATCGTGTATGAAGGGTTCATAGTCATTTACAATTATCTTTAGTGATTTTTTATGCCTGTAATTGTCTATTAGCTTACTTAAACCAAAGAGAGACTAATTCATTACGGTGTATAATGGTTTTTAGTGGTCTATGATAGTTTATGGAGGCCTTTAAAGGTTTATAATGATTTACGATTGTGTATTGGTGTTTATAGTCGAAACTGAAGTTACTTATAGTTCAAAAATGACATTAGAGATGATCATATATCATTATAGACCACCATAGACTATCATGGACTACTACAAACTTTTGTAGACCATAATATGTTAGTGTTTCTTTGGTTATAGTAAATTGGTCTATGACCTTCTATAATTGTCTCTAATGGTCTCTAACTGTCTATAATGGTTTATGAAGGTTTATAGTCATTTATTATTAGCTAAAGTGGTTTTTCATGCACGTAATTGTCTATAAACTTACTTAAACCAAAGAGAGACTAATAAATTATGGCCTATGATTGTTTGTTGTGGTCTATAATAATCTATGCAGGTCTATAATGATCTATGATGATCTATGATTTTGCATTGATGTTTATAATCGAAAATGAACTTACTTTGAGTTTAAAAAGACTACTATAGACGAACATAGACTAATATAGACTGCCATAGACTATCATAGACTACTACAGTTCATCATACACCAAAGTATATTAGTCTTTCTTTAGCTCAAGTTAGTTGGGCTATAACCTTTTATAGTGGTCTGTGATGGTCTCTAGTTGTGTATAATGGTCTAAGAGGGTTTATAGGCATTTATAATTATCTATAGTTATTTTTGACGCATATAATTGTCTATGAACTTACTTAGAGCGAAGAAAGAATAATACATTATGGTCTATAATGGTTTATACCAGTCTATGATAATCTATGGTGGTTTTTAATGGTCTATGATGATATATGATCATGTATTGGAGCTTATAATCGAAAAGAAGTTGCTTATCATTCAAAAAAAAAGTACTATAGACAATCATAGACAACTATAGTCAACAATAGACTACTACAAACCATCATAGGCCATAATATATTTGTCTTTCTTTAGCTTAAGTAAGTTGGTCTTTAACCTTCTATAATGGTCTATGAAGGTCTCTTATATTTTATAATGGTTTATGAGGGTTTATAGTCATTTATAATTATCTATAATGATTTTTGGTGCCTGTAATTGTCTATGAACTTACTTTAATCGAAGAAAGACTAATACATTACTGTCTATGATGGTCTATAGTGGTCTATGATGATCTATAGTAGTCTATGAAAGTCTATGGTGGTTGATCATGGTCTATGATTGTGTATCAATTTTCGTAGTTGAAAACGAACTTACTTAGAGTTGAAAAAGACTACTATGGTTGATTATAAACCATTATAGACGACCATAGACTATCATAGACTACTATAGACCATCACAAACCATAATATGTTAGTTTTTCTTTAGCTTAAGTAAGTTGGTCTTTGACCTTCTATAATGGTCTATGATGGTGTATATTTATAATTATTTGTAGTAGTTTTTGATAGTTTTAGTTGTCTACAAACTTACTTATACTAAAGAGAGACTAATACATTTTGGTCTATGATGGTATGTAGTGGTCTTTGAAAGTCTATGTGGTCTATAATGGTCTATGATGGTCTACGATTGTGTATTGATGTTTGTAATCAAAAAAGAACTTACTTAGCGTTGACAAAGACTACTTTAGATGATCATAGACCATTATAGACCACCATAGACTATGAACTTCCTTAAACCAAAGAAAGACTAATACATTATAGTCTATAATGGTTTGTAGTAGTCTACGATACTTTATGGTGATCTTTAAAGGTTTATGATGGTCTATGATTGTGTGTTGATGTTTGTTGTCAAAAATGAATGTACTTTTAGTTGAAAAAGACTACTATAAACCATTGTAGATTATTACAGACCACATTGACTATTATAGATTATTACAAACCATTATAAACCATAATATGTTAGTCTTTTGTCTACTTAAGTAAGTTGTTTTGTGACCTTCTATAAAGGTCTATGATGGTCCCTAGCTGTCTACAATGGTCTATGAGGGTTTGTAGTAATTTATATTTATATGAAGTGGTTTTTGACACCTGTAATTGTGTATTAACTTAAGCAAACCAAAAAGAAACCAATACATTATGGTCTATGATGGTCTCTAGGGTTTATGATAGTCTATGATCGTCTATAATAGTCTATGATGGTTTATGATTGTGTATTGATGTTTGCAGTCAAAAATAAAATAGAGTTTGAAACGACTACTACAAACGATCACAGATAATAATAGACTCCCATAGACTATTATACATTACTATAGACCATCATTGACTATAATATGTTAGTATTTATTTAGCTTAAGTAAGTTTGTCGATGACCTTCTATAACGGTCTCTAGTTGTCTATAAAGGTCTATGAGGCTTTATTGTCGTTTATAATTATTTATTGTGGTTTTTGATGCTTCTAATTGTTTATGAACTTACTAAAACAAAAGAGAGACTAATAAATTACAATCTATGATGGTCTGTAATCGTCTATTATAATCTATGGTGGTTTTTAATGGTCTATGATTATGTATTTATGTTTATAGTAAAAAAATGAAGTTACTTATACTTCAAAAAGACTACTATAGATGATCATAGATCATTATAGACCACCATAGACTATCATAGACTACTGTAGACCATTGTAGACCATAATATGTTAGTCTTTCTTTGGGAATAGTAAGTTGGTTTATGACCTTCTACAATGGTATATAATGGTCTCTAGATGTGTATAATGGTCGATTAAGGCTTATAGTCATTTATAATTATCTGAAATGGTTTTTCATGCCTGTAATTGTCTATGAACTTAAACCAAAGAGATACTAATAGGTTATGATCTATGATTATCTGTTGTCTTCTATAATAGTCTATGTTAGTCTATGATGGTCTATGATTATGTAATGATGTTTGTAATCAAGTATGACCTTACTTGGAGTTTAGAAAGACTACTATTGACAATCATCGACCAATATTGACTGCCATAAACTATCATAGACTACTATCGACCTTTATAAACCATAATATGTTAGTCTTTATTTTACTTTAGTAAGTTCGTCTATGACATTTTATAGTGGTCTATGATGGTTTCTAGTTATGTATAATGGTCTATGTGGGTTTATAGTCATTTATAATTATCTATAGTGGTCCTTGATGCTTATAATTGTCTATAAACTTACTTAAACTGAAGATAGTATAAGATATTATGGTCTATAATGGTCTGTAGTAATCTATGATAGTTTATGGTGGTCTTTCATGATCTATGATGCTATATGATTGTGTATTGATGTTTATAGTTAAAAATGAAGTTACTTATAGTTATGAAAGAGTACTATGTGTGATCATAAACATTTATAGTCCACAATAGACTATGGTAGACTACTATAGACCATGATAGACCATTGTATGTTAGTCCTTTTTGGCCTAAGTACGTTGGTCTTTGACCTTCCATATTGGTCTATTATAGTCTCTGGTTTTTTATGATGGTTTATGAGAGTTATAGTCACTTATAATTACCTATAATGGTTTTTGACGCATGTAATTGCCTATGAACTTACTTAAACCAAAGAGAGAATAATACATTATTGTCTATGATGCTCTGTAGTGGTCTATAATAGTCTATGGTGGTCTATAATAGTCTATGATGGTCTATGATTGTGTATTGATGCTTGTAGTTGAAAATAAACTTACTTAGAGTTGAAAAAGACTACTATAAACGATCATAGATCACTATAGTCCACCATAGAATGTCGTAGACTACTACAGACCATCATACACCACAATATGTTAGTCTATCTTTTGCATGGGTATGTAGATGTGAGAAGTGCGAAAAAGAAATAAATGAATTAAAATCATATTTTATTTAAATGGATGCATAACCTATGGTTTGAGAAATAAAATCAAATATTGGTTGATAATGTTGGTGGATTAAAATCAAATATGGGTTTGAGAAATGAATCAAATCTTGGTTGATTGAAAAGAAAAAAATAGATTTTTGTGTGCTTTAATTTTGGGCGAACGGCAAGAATAAAAAAAATTAGGACTTGTTGGGTTTGGGTGTGACGATCAAACGAGAGAAAAAGAAGAAGAAAGAACGTCGTGAAGAAGGTGAGATCCAAGCTGGTCCGTTATAGGGCTTGATGAAGAAGATGAAACCACAATTGTTGTGCTATGAATTGCGCATGGAGAGGAAGAACGAACAGTAGCTCAATCTATTGGGTGTTGCTGTGATTTGCGAACAGAAAAGAGGAACGAAGGAGTTGTATCTGCTGGTCTGTGAAGAAGAGGAACAAAGAAAACTAGTAGCTGTGCGTGTTGTTGTTGCATTTGGACAAAGAAGAGCACCAAATTGTGTTCTGCTGGTTTGGATGATGAGGAACAACAAAGAAGACGTGTCGCTGGGTTTTGGTGCGCACGAAGAAAAAATCCAAATCTTGCTGTTGGTGCGTGAAAAGAGAGAAGAACGGCCGTTGCGTTCTGATTTTGGCCACGAAACAGATAGAAAGATGATGCCCTAGTTTCGAACCCAAATTTTGGAAGAACCCTTCAGCAACACGATCTGAATTTTTTGGGCATGAAAATAAGGAAAACTTGATGCCCTAGATTGGGGTTTTTGCACAGAAAAGCTTCAACAAAGAAATTAGAACTTCAGTTGTTCGTTTGAGGGATTTTTAAGGGAGTTTTGGACTGATTTGAACCCTTTCAATCTCCTTTCAAACTCAGATCTGTGAAGAACGAATTTGGGAAGGGGTGTTTGAGGGTTTAGATGCTCAAAACTGTTTCGAGTAAGGTGAGCACGTTTTCTTACATAAGACCATGAATTTTTGTATTTCAGTTGTGCGTATTTTTTTGTTGGATGTGTATTGTTTGGATTTACAACATATGGAGAGCATCGAATTCCATTTCGAAGAGATTTGAACGAAAAATCATAGCTGAGAGGTATAATATTTACACCTCTTGATTTATGAGTTTTGGATAGTCTAAAAATTTATTATTTGATTTGTTGAAGGTGACAAACAGGATTGGGAAGTCTTATTTTGTTCCTAACAACTTTACTTACGAGATGAATGGATTATTTTGATATGAAAAGAAATATTATCGAAGTAAAGGGATTTGGGGGTTTTGATGCTTGAAACATCGCAGAACTTGAGCATCAAACCTTATTTTTGAGGATCCTAGAATTGAAGTTGAAGGTTGTAAGGTATAAAGGCTTATTTTATTTAATTTTGAGACTATTATGAATTTGAATAAATTAATTAAATTCTTAGAGATGCAGAGAACAAGTTGAATTAATCGTAGAACTCCATAATAGGAAATAAGGCATTTTGGAGCCTATAGCTAAGAGGTTTGATTTCTAAAAACCTGAACTTACTTAAAAATATTTATTTGTGATTATAAATATTCTGTTTTGATATAGATGTGAATGAATGATGGAAAAATATCGAAGTTCAGGGGGTGTGGAGATTCGGAGATCGAAAATTAAATTTATTTAATACTTAGATGTGAATATTGGAATGTTGGAATGATCTTGTTTAGATAGAAATAATTATTTAAAAGCTAAGGAAGTTCTTCAATGTCTTATTAACTGGAAATTATTTTATTTAAATATAAAAAGGAAATAGGAACCTAGAAAGATTTACTATAATGATTTTTATTGCAGATTAATAATTTTGGAACATTAAATCTCTACGAGGTGAAGTAAGGGAGATCCAACCATTTTCAGGTAGGCGGGATTTTCTTGCTCACTTGTATTATTTAGATTTTAATCTGAAACATGATTGTTTGGTAGTTTCAAGATCTATTATATGCATGTTCTGATTTCTGTTGGCTTAATCGAGTTGAATAAAGATACTTGGTGCCGGATTAATCGCTTTTATTGCATTTCATGGTTTTCATCTCCATGCTCAACATATTTTTGAATGCTACCATTGTGAATAGTATGTTGTATGGCATGACTTGATTGATTGAGAACTTAAAAGAAGATAAATGATTTTAAGAATACAATTGTCGATGCGATGTATGTAGCCACTGAGCGCATTGTAGTATCCCTGCAGTGAATAGCTGGAGGCGCATCTAAGGTAGCCCTGCTCTGACACTGTATTACTCAGTTAAGAGTACTTGAAAATGAATAATGACTGTTTAGTATTATTTGTTTCTGAGATAGTGGATTCCAAGGGTATGGCTGAGCTTAGCGTACCTAAATGCACCAGGTATGGCTATGCAATGTACCTGGACCTTTGTGTATATTATTGATTGATGATTGATTGAAGGGTCCCAAGTATGGTTGTGCAGTGTACTTGAAACTTAACACAAGTAGAATTGATGTGTTTATTGTGTATGGATGGGGATTGTAGCGTACACCTACTTGTGAGATATGACTAAGCCTAGCGTATCATGGCATTTTGGAACTGCCAGGGAATTCTAAGAGATTATCTCCTCCGACCTAGGTCACAACAAACCAATCGATTGTGTGAAACGACTAATGCTTTAAAAGTGTTTGCATGTTTTGAATTTAATCTTTATAATGCTTGTGATCTGTAAGGATGATCCACTGAGCTTTCGAGCTCACCCAAATTTTATTTTTCAGGTATTCACAAGAGAGATTTACACTGATTTATACAGATATCGAGCATAACAGAAACAACCTCTGAGAGGTTGACTTGATTTTATTTTGGCATGTATTTTGATGTAAATATTGAATCAGGCATGAGTCTATTTGGTTTTGAGAGGTATATTTACTTTTGAATTCCCATGTTTTGGACTTTGAACAAGAATTGTCATACTCTGACTATTTTAAAATGGGCATTGATGTTTCAGATTTTAAGATTTGTTCCGCTGCTTACTTTATTTGAATTAATTATTTCATGCATGCATCTAGACTTGTAACACCCCGGTTTCAGGTCCGGATTTCTTAGTACGTAATCATCGAGTTATCCTTTCCCGAAAACCAAGTTGTCAACTTTCTGAAACAGTCTCTTACTTCACTGACTTTCAAAATAAATCTTAAGTTCAGGAAAAGTGCGTCAAAGCTAAATACTCCAATTTGGGAAAAGTGTGTTAAACCAACATCAAATAAAATTCTAATCAGCGAAGTATTCAAAATAAGCTCAATCATTTCACCAGAAATTCATGTAACAAATAATGTAAAATCATCAAAGTAATTGCTACAACGGATGAAATCATTAAAATCAAATTATATTGGCTAAGCCGGCCGAATATCCCAAAACCAAGATAATACATGTAAAACAGTGATATTAAAATCAAAAGAAACACACGTCCCGGCATCTTATCCCGGGTAACCTCCCCACGAGGTTTCGAATTAAAAGGAAGTCTTTTTAACGTAGGCTACTGCACATTGTGTCCATGTGTACCTGAAAAATAATATTAGGGTGAGCTCGAAAGCTCAGTGGATGTTTCTTACACATCACACGCATTATACAGATCAAAGTTCATAACATTACAAACACTTTCACACATTATGCGTTTCAAACATTCATTTGGTTTTGGTTGAAATCTAAGACCGAAAGAATGTTGAGATCACTCTCGATATTCCCTGTGATCTAATCTAACAATAGAAAGTCTCAGGTACTATCTAAAATTAATTATCTCTCATTATCACAGTCTAAGAGAGTGCACTTCCTACAGCCTCGTACAGACTCCCAAGGACTTCTGGCTGACGCAGGCAGCTCAGGGTTGGAAATACCTACGACCCACCTTGTAGCTCATCAATCTCAAGCAATGACATATAGGAGATGCCACCTCGATCCACCTCGGGCTCGTTAATCACATCGATATGTGGATTCTTAATAATCCTTCAATCTTATTTTAGTCTTATAAACAAGTTCAATTATACCTAAGCATTGCATAACACAATAGAGAATTAATCAAGTTATGCATGCAATTTAATAGCAGTTCAAATAAATAATAAATGTTATAAAATGCAATTTACATAGTAGTCAAATGAATAAATAATGTCATCTAATGCATTTCTTCTATTTATGCATGTCATGAAATAACTATGACTAAAAAGAGATAGTTCATTGTTCATCACTCTGGAATTCAAGCACACTGAACAAGTTCAATTAGTTTCTAAAGGCAATCCTAATTAATCTAGAACTATTCAAACAAATGTTTCAAATTTGAAATCTACATAATACGTATGAGCAAGGAATACGTATGAGCAAGGAAATCCTGCCCACCTGAAAATGTTGGACTCCCTTAAGTCACCTCATAGAGAATTCTTCACACTCCAAAATTATTAATCTATAATTTACTATCAAAATAATAAACTCTAAGTTTTAATTACTTATCTAACATAATTTAAAATAATTCTAGGCTCGAACACCCTCAAGCTCTCTTATCTACTTTATTTAAAAATAGAATCTTTTTTCCAAACATCCTTATTTCTATTAGACCCCAAAATTGTCACACCCCGACCCCCGGACCGGACGTCGTGTCTATCAATGTAAGGCCCCGTCGTCGGGGGTCACGGGGCTCCAAGCTCAGGGCATGGTCTGCCGAGGCCCCAGGCGTGCGACAGTTATCATCATCTATCGTTTTACCTCTATACACGAGGTTTAAATCATTTCTTTAATTTCAAATAATCATTTTAATCATGCTTCACTAAGCAATTGGTTTCAAATCAAATTCACTGGATGTTCAAAATTACATTTATACTGGAAATCAAAGTAATAGTAGCGGAAGCACTTTTCGGATTAAATCTTTCTACATCATCGAACACTGTATAGCATACCATAACTAAAAATCATCAGTTTATGAATCAAAATAAAATAGTGTTCAAAATGGTAAAACAGTCCTGTGAATACATATACAAAATATGATACATGACCCTCCGGTCCAAGTTTAAACATACATCGTAAAAACTGTACAAAACAGAGAGACAGTTAAACCAAAAAAATCACTCTCTCTCTCTACAAATCCTCCAGTCTCTGGTTTGCATCCTCACTGAGCGATGGGCTCATGAGTACTTGTAAAATAAAAATGGAGTGAGCTTGAAAGCCCAGTGGATCTCCCCTACACATCAATTGCATTATGCAAACGAGCATATGAAACATGCAAACAATTTCAAATCATTAGGGGCGTTTCAAACACTTAGTCAGTTTATCCGTTGCGCTCTAATATCAGGAATTTACCATTTGATATTAG
>JAJIYU010003257.1:0-27547 GCA_030144865.1 Tinospora cordifolia | reverse complement strand
AAAGTCATGAGGATTTTTCCCTTGGTTTCAGTATCTTCTTGGGTCGTGGTCTCAGAGGTAGACTTCTATGTTATAAAGATGTCGTGCCTGATTGTGTTCAGGACCACAATTAGGATACCGAGAGTGGTTCACTCTTTCGATTAATTCCTGATATCAGATGGTAAATTCCTGATATTAGAGCGCAACGGATAAACTGACTAAGTGTTTGAAACGCCCTAATGATTAAAACTGTTTGCATGTTTTGTAGGTTCGTTTGTATAATGCTATTGATGTGTAGGGGAGATCCACTGGGCTTTCGAGCTCACCCCATTTTTATTTTATAGGTACTCATGAGCCCAGCGCTCAGTGAGGATGCAGACCGGAGGATGTATAGTGAGAGAGAGTGATTTTTGTTAAACTGTCTCTCTATTTTTGTACAATTTTTACGATGTATGTTTGAACTTGGGCGAGAGGGCCATGTATCATATTTTTGTATATGTATATACAGGACTATTTTATCATCTTGAACACTGCTTTATTTTCATTGATAAGCTGATGATTTTTAGATATCGTATGTTAAATAGTGTTCAATGATTTAGAAAGATTTGATCTGAAAAGTGTTTCCGCTACTATTATCTTGATTTCCAGTATAACTATGATTTTGAACATCCGGTGAATTTGATTTGAAACCAATTGCTTAGTGAAACATGATTAAAATGAATATTTGAAATCAAAGAAATGATTTAAACCTCGTGTATAGAGGTAGGAAGATATACTGACAACCTCTGTCGCACGCTCGGGGCCTCGGCGGACCACACGCCGAGCTTGGAGCCGCGCGACGCCCAATGACGGGGCCACAGATTGACAGACACGACGTCCGGTCCGGGGGTCGGGGTGTGACATGTTAATCTTAACCAATAGCCTTGATGACAAAGAAGTAAGCATTTTGAAGATTTATTAATAGTTGTTATCATAATTGCAATTAAATATAATATACTAATAAAAATAACAAAACTTTATTGAGAATTGGTATCGTCATTGTTAATACTATTATTAGTGTGTATTGTTGCATTACTTTTACCTTGTTTATCTACATCTTTGTAAGAATCACTATGTAAAAACTCATTATCTTCAAGTAACACCCTAACCCCCGAATCTTGTTGCACATGTCGCTGACTAGGCGTCTTAATCTCTCGCTTCGAGACGGAATCATGCAGTCACTCCTGCCATCAATATTTGGAGATCAGAACGTTACTGGTGTTCTCTTTCTTTTCTCACAACATCCCATAATATATCAGAGTGTGAAAACATAAACAATGTTATCTTCCATGATTTAAATGGGGATGGCATGTCAAAAAAAATGATTAACCTCAAAAAGATGAAATAACATACTCCGACCCCATGGCTTGAGTTTAAAATAAATCAATAATTGAATGTTTGGCCTCACAATCAAAGTCAATAGACAATACAACTAAACATAAATGAAATGTAGGTCTTGTGCCCTAAAAATTGATAAACAATGAGTGACATTATTCCTTGTCAACCTCAACAGTGAGGTGTATCATGACTACAAAAATGCAGCTCATCACTCGTCATCACAAGTGTCTTCAAAGGTTATCTAAAAAGGAACTAGTGGGGGTAAGCACAAAAGCCCAATGGATCTTACAGAAAACATCTTGAGCATTATAATAGTCAAAATACAAATATGCAAGCACTAATAATACATTAAGTGTTTTAATAATTTAATTGTTTTAGTTAACGTTAAGACCGAAAGGGTTTCTCCCTCAGCATTCCAAGTTAGGTTCGTAGTACTCAATGTAACACTTAAAGGTTCTTTACACACTCGGAACCCTATCTCAGGGTTGATATCTCACTCGATCATCAAACCAAGGAGTAAAGTCTCATTTAGACTCTTAGTCTCATTTCAATCAAAGACCTACCTAGGGCTAAGAACACCTATGATGATGATGGACCTAACCATAGTATCCTCATCACCTCACCAATACATGGTTTATTAACTTAATCGTCTTAATTTAGTGACCACAAACATATATATCCACATTTCAAATATCCAATATAAATAACCAATGAATGTAAATAGACAAGCTAACATGCTCGTAATCACATTAATCATATTATTCATCACATGGCATACATAGCATAGATTCTAAACTATATTGAACATTTATACAAGTTATGGCATGTTACAAACCCACAAAAAGACAAACAGGCATTCATAAGAGTCATGCACATTCATACCATGCTTCTAAGCAATAATTAATAATAAATACACAATCATGTTCAATATCCGAACTAAAATAATACTAAAAAGTTTAAGGCAGTCATTTCTACCTGTCTCTCGTTCAATTCTTTCGAAATCTTTGCTTTGTTATTCCAAATTTCATATATCCTCAACCTTTTAAGGATTCAACATTATGTCTTTCAGTGTTTGTTCGATTCCCAATGTTTCAAGCTTATAACATACTAATATTTGTGTCTAATAGGCATTTATATGTAATAGAGTGCCAATTAGTTACTCTACAATGTTCATTATACTCTCAATACTACAGCATGGGGACAGTACCATGGGGTCAAGGTCGAAAAACCAAAGCATACACTGTGTGCCCACGAGGGTCCAAAAATGTGTTCTTATTTGCGTCTCTTGTCTGTCTTGGTTCTTTTAAATGCATATAGCATGGCTTTAATACTCTAACTCTAGAATTGAGGTAGATATCATATCAAGTGTAAGCATTTTATACCTATTGTTGTTCATCCCCTTCTTTGTTTGCTTTGTCGAGATATCTCACATTCTTTCTGTGCAATGGCAGGCCGATAGGAAGATTATCCTTCAACTAGTGTTTAACCGCTATGGGTAGTATTGGTTTCTAATAGAAAATAGTGTGTCACTATAGTTTATTGGGTTTTGATATCTAAACATGAATTATAGCAAATGACAGGGTGTTATACCTTACTCTTGCTCGGTGTTGCTTTCGTCCCCTCCAATGAGTGTCCTCAGTCACTTCTCATTGCAATTAAATGAGGAAAACATTTTACAGTCAACCAATTTCAAAATAGTTTTAGATAACATTGATTTAGAACAAGAGCAACATGTTACCTCATCTGTATTTGTCCCAAAAGACGTAGCGACCTGATACAACTTAACATCATGTCGTACTTCTCCTAACATTGTCTATGAGAAATCGATGAGTAATGCTAAGAAACTTAGCTCAGAATGCATGAAGAGGAGAGGAGGGATTTTGCAAAAGATGACATGAGCAGGGAAGTGAAGCAGTGCATTTAGGGTTTCTTGCGCACCCTGCATATATATAGATGTTCAAAATTAGGGTTTTCGATCACCCTCCATTTTTTATTTCCAATCACAGGACCACAATCCCCAAACAGGATCATGGTCGTGGCATGCTCCTAATTGTAGGACCACAATCATGGGATTGCAATTGCACATCCAAGCCAAATTTTTTAATTTCCTTGTCACAGGATCGCGGTCTTCCTATCCCAAGACCATGGTCTTCACATAAATCTTTTAATGCATGAAGTTTGCAAATGTAGAACCGCAGTCTTCACCCATGGGATCATGGTCCTTGTGCGGACCAACAAACCCTTTCTTTTGTTGGTTGTTTGTTTGTTATTGTAAGCTTCTAATGACTAGGGTCAGTACACTTCATGTCCAATTTCTTCAAGTTCCATTAGAGTGTTATCACTAATAACTATTGGCTATACATCTTTGCAAATCAAATTTGGATTTTCTAAATCTTGATCACTTGGATTAAAGAGGTATAAATTAATGAAGAGTCTTCCTCTTGGTGCATAATATAATTAACATGTTCATCATCTTCACCAATTTCTACACTATCCCACAAGTATTGATGATTGACCTTTTGAACAACTCTCCAATTTACTTTGCACTTGCAATCAACTTTGTAAAATGGTTGTTATGCTTGTGTTACAAGTATAATGGGGTCATTGGCATATCAAAAAATTGCTAACATTGATGCTTGTAATACTATTATCAATAACATTTTTTCTTTTTTCTTTTCTTTTTTATTAGTAATATACCAATGATAATTAAATAAAATCCCCTTTCGATTTAGAAAATATCTTTATTAAACGACTTCTACTAATACACCAAAAGAGTCCATTGACTCTCCTCAATGATTACTAGAAACAAAGACACCATTATTTTGATTTAATAATCTATCATCTTGGTGCTCACAATGGAAACAAATTTCATTTTCAACACAACTCGTCGAACTAATTTTTTTAGGGAATCTGACAAGTGAGTACAAATCATCAATTTCTTTCAAAAATCTTTCATACCTATAGTGTTTTCATCTAAAAGCCAATTAATAAGATTTAAAAAAACGTAATCTTAATTAACTAATGCAAATGTTTAAGCAACAAACTATTAATTTTTCATAAACTTACAAGTCCTAAGAATGATCTTGCTTTAGGATCATCATATGTTCACTACACATGAGATGGATATAGTTAGTTTATTATAACAAAAAACTATTATAAGAATATCATAGACATGAATAGTAATTCAATTTTTACTTGAAATATGGTTAAACTTCCAAGGAGTTGTTGATTCTTTACCAATGAACTCTATTTCTCATTTCATTACTGAATACTTTAGATTTCTCTCCTCTGAAACATCAAAATGTTTCATTGAAAACTTTAATATCATGATCAATACTAGATGACTACCATCATAATTACGCTATGGCCTATTAAACTTTGTTTCAATACCTTTAAGTTACACAAATGTTAATGCCTCATCAGCTACGTATGTTTCAGTTATAGACCCCTCAAGACATCTTTGTTCTTATGTATTGCTTATATGTACTTTAACATCTCTCAAATGGGTACATCCAATTAAATTGATTTTGATTAGCTAAAAAGCATCATCAACCAAATACATGCATAAATGTATCATTATTTAGAAAAATGACGAAGGAAATATGTATTTTAACTTGCAAAGCACAAAGGCTATTTCTTTTTTCAACTCCTCCAAGTCTTTCACATATAATGTTCTTGAGGATATCATTGGAAAAAAAATTGATAGCTTAATTAAAGTAGATCAAACATCATTACTCAAATAAGGTAATATGCTAATAGAAAATAGTCGTTTGAATAAAATATAACGATTCATACCAAATATTCCTCCATCATCTCTCAGACATCTTGTAATGTTGGATGCATACCCATTTGGCATTTTAATTGACTTAAGGAACTTCAATACCTTTCTTTTCTCATCCTTTGACAAGCTATTAGATGCATGTGGCTTTACTATTTTATTACCCAATTTATTCAACAACAAGTCTTTATGAATTCCCAACTCCTCCAAATCCTTACGAGCTTTATCAATATCTTTTGTTTTACCTTCTATATTAAGAAAAGTTCCAAGTACATTCTCACAAACATTTACTTCAATATGCATGATATCTAAATTGCGTCACAACTTCAATTTTGACTAATACTCCAATTGGATGAGTGTGTTTTTCTTCAACCAATTATGTTATGATTGACAATGCTTTCATTTTCTTTCTTCATTATTGGGAGCCTTTCCAAAAATCATTCTAGGTAAATCATTCAACTTTTGTAGTATATCTTCTTCAAATTGTTGCCTTGGAAGATAATCTAATTCAAGATGCCCATCAAAGTCTTTACTTCTCCTCCAGTTGTCGCTTTTGGGCTAGTACCTACTATAACCCATATATCCAGTCTTATTTCTTAATTTCATTCTTTTATGTATTCAAGACATGTAGAACATTTCATATACCTTATATTGCTGCAATCAAATAAGTATGAATAAGCTAAGAATTCACTAATTGTCCAAAGAATTGTTGATCAAATCCTAAAATTTGAATTTGCATATGTGTCATATGCATCAACTCCACCTTTCTATAGTTCCTTTAGTTCATTTGTCAATGGTAGCATGAACACATCAAAATAGTTTCCTAGAGCTTTAGAACATGGAATTAATAATAACATCATAAAATTTATTTCCTTCATACACTTTGATGGAGGCAAATTATATGGAATAGATATAATTGGCCATAAACTATATACATTTGACATATTTCCAAATGGCTTAAAATCATTTGAAACAAGGTCCAACCTAACATTTCGACAATTACTTCCAAATTCTGTATATGCTTGGTCAAAGTGTTTCTATGTCTATCCATCTATTACGTGTTTTAACATACATTCAACTTCTAATCTTCTCTCTTTATACCACCTCATACCCTTTGCAACGTGCCTTGAACTATACAATTTCTTTAAACAAGGTGTTGGTGGAAAATAATGCAACTTCATATGAGCCACTTTTTTTTCATGTCATACTATTTTTGTACCTTGGTTTATGCCACTTGGACATGATTTGAGTTGTGAATTTTCTTTCCAAAACAACTTACAATCATTCTTGCATACATCAATATATTCACAACCCATTCCTATATCAAAACTGAACTAATATATAATTTCAAGTTTGTCATAGTAGATCTCGTCTTATATTCGTGGTTTGTAGCTTTCTTAACTTGGTACACTAAAAATATTGTGCAATAATATGTCTGTGTGTGTCTATGTATGTGTATTAGGACTGTCATGTCAAATAGGCATTTGCAAGATGATGTGGTAGTTGTGTTCACATTTTTTATACACACTTAGCATGTGACTTATTAGGACTTTCATATTTTAAATTGATCTTTTTAGATATGCTACATGGTACATAAGGCAAAAGAAATCATGATTTAAATTTGTAAGAGAATTTTTTTTATTGAGATTATTTTATCATTCTAGGATATTTGTTAGTTTGCATTTTAGTAAATGAGATAATTTTTGAAAAAAGAAATGAGACGTTTTTATAAAATTCTATTTTCTTTTCATTCATGGCTTGAATGATATCATAATCTCTAAGCATCTAATTTTAAAAGGAAAATTATTTTGAATTATCCTCTTTATTTGTGTTTTTGTGCTCAACTTGATTGTGTGCTAATAAGCAATCTTAGCAAGCTTTGAAAATTTGAATAACTTATTTAAATCAATAAGCATTGTGATCTTCGCTAATTAGAATTGTAGTTGACCAATTTAGAAAGGTGAAAAATCTTTTAGAAGACCTAGAACATGGTCAACAAACTTGAATATTTGTCTTGTCATCTTGATGATCAAGTATTTTATAACTTTGCAACAATATGTGCAATAATATATTACAACATATCTTTCTCTTATGGAAATGTTTGCGCACGATTGTATATAAATTCATTAAACTTCTATAGGTTTTTGCATCGGTGTGGAACATGAAAAACTCAATATTGAAATATGTAGAGTTCTTTTATTTATGCTTGAGCATTAATGTAGTTAATGTTGTGCTTATAATCTTGGAAAGGTTGTATTTGTGTGAGAAGACTTAAGAGTTTTCACAATTAGTGTGGCATGACTCTAAAGTCACCATTAGCATTCAAAGAAATCGATGATCAAGATTTAAAACAAGTGTGATTTATCTCACTTCCATGAAGAACCAATTGTAAAATGTGCTATCAGTCATGTTGAAACGATCATATGGTTTACTTATAATAGAATATTTTATTTAAATGAGGCCATGTAGATGTAGACTTCTATAAATGTTATTTATCGATACCTCATTTATCTTGCTTTAAATTATTTTAGATTATTCTAATTTTATTTGATTGGTAGCATATTGTTCATTGGTTGTAACATGACTAACAAACTTATAATTGATATAGGAGCAGTGCACCATGTTTTTCAACTTTTCACTTAGTAAGTGATATCATCGTAATTCATTCAAAAAATGAGTTATGAAACTCTTGTGATGGTGGGAATCAACCACTTCAAGGAAGGAGAATTTGTAACATAACCACATTTGTCAAAGGAAGGCAACTATGCATACTAAATGACAAACATGAGTGTCTTTATTCAATTACTAGATGCATAAGACTAGATAGTGGTTGACAATGACTTGATACTCCCCACAATAGTTGATGTAAAGAATAACACTACCTCAAAATCAAAAGCTTAATGGACCGAAGAAGAAAGGAGGTCACATTTAGTCTACTAAGCTCTTAACATGATCTTCAATGATGTGGATAAGAACAATTTAAACTCAACTCGACATGTAAGATTTCCAAAGATGCATAGGAAATGCTATGATCTATTCATGAAGGAATAAGTTTCATTAAAATATCAAAGTTACAACTATTGCTTACCCTATTTGAGTCGTTGCAAATGGAAAATCATGAAACCATCTCTAATTTCGACAGTAAACTTAGAAATAAAACAAGCCAAACATTATAACTAGAAAAGAAGTTCTTAGATGAAAAATTCATGCAAAAAACTCTCTAGGTCCTTGCCTCTTAGATTTGTTATTGAGGTAATTGCCATTAAAGAGGCTATGGATCTCACAGAGATGTGTCTTCATGATTTTATGGGATCTCTACAAACATATGATATGGGATCGACTGACCAAAAGCAAGACAAAAGGGTTGGCACTCCAAGCTAAAACATCCACTAAAAATATAACTAATGAGATTACTATGATAACAAGGAGTTTTCCAAATTTTTAAGGAAAGATGTAAAACAACAAACAACTCCCAGATACAAGCCAAAAGAGGGGAGAAAATTTTCAACGAGGCTTCATAAATTTGAAAGGAAACTAAAAGGATTCAATTGCCATGAATATGGAGGTTTTAGGCATGTGCAAGCTCAATGTGTCAGCATTTCCCAAAAGAGATCTTTAAGCATCACTTGGAATAATGAATCTGATGATAGTCAAGATGAGGGAAGTGGAGTTTCAAGCAATTTTTTAGCATTTATTGTAGCAATGCATGCTGCAAACAGTCACAAAGGCAACTATAGAACAATTGTTTTAACAATTGATGAAGTAGACCTAACAGTGACGATGATGAAGCAAAGGTGGATGAGTTTAAGTACACATGTTAATTAATGTATGAAAAATGGTTGCAAATGGTCAAAATAATAGAGAACTTCACGGAGAGAAAGCAAAACTAGAGTAGATTATTGAAAAACTTTAAAAGACCATTAAAGAAGGAGACACAAAGGTGGAAGAAACTAAAAGCAAGTTGCTGGATGTTGAAAGGACACTTTAGAGGATGAATACAAGGAAAAAACTAAATAAGATAATGAACATGGAGTAGAACTCTCATGATTAAAGGGGACTTGGGTACTCGTTAGCCATGAGTCAAAGTTAAGCCTTGTCTACAAGAAGACAAAGAGAAAAAAAAAAACAAAAAAGGACCCCTACATGCTACAATTGCAACATAAAATGTCACAAAGGACCTAATGCCACTAACATCGAAGGAGATTCTATCAAGAATATGACTATGAAGCTTCTCAAAAGAAAAAACACCTAGTTGTACAACAACGGTTCCAAAATTAGACTATACAACCCATGTCATACACACTATTATAATCGTTAGTGCTGAAACTAGTTGATACTTAGATAAGGGTTGTTTAAGGCACATGATTAGTGCAAAGGCATGTTAAATAAATACAATTCATGTGATGATGAACATGTAACTTTTGGAGATGGAGAAAAAGGAAAAGTAATTGAGAAAGGTTCTCTCAATGTTGCTAGCTTCCCTAAGCTCAAGAATGTTTTGCAATTAAGAGGGCTTAGAACAAGTCTATTTAGCATTAGTTAACTCTATGGTAAAAATCTACAAGTTAACATTTCAAAAGACAACTACAAAATTTTGGAAAGCACAAATTCATGCATCATAAAGGAACTCGAACAACTAACAAGTATTATAAACATGAGAAGAGTATTTCAACATTGTTGCAATAGTCCTAAGAATGTTGAAATAATTTTGAGTAGTCTTGAGTTATGGCAACAGAATCTTGGTCATTTGAATTTCAAGTTACTTAAAAAGATCAATGTTTCAAATGTCGTCTAAGGTAACCCAAACTAAGTCCCAAAAGCCCTAGTGTGTGAGGACCATGTTGGCTTGGGAAGCATCAAAGGTTAAAACAAGTTGTTTAACACTTCACCATACTAAAAAAAAAATACAAAATACTTTAATTGTTGTATATGAACTTGTTCAACCCCATGCAAACCATAAGCCTTAGAAGGAAAAGATTTGTTTATGTTTGTGTTGTGACTATTTGACATTGGCTAGGGTGAATTTCTTGAGGAAAAAGTTAGATTCCAAAAGATCGCAAAATGAGAAGTCATGCACAATTTAATATATTGTTATAATACAAAGTGATCATGATAGAAAATTTGAGAACAAGAAGTTAGTTGAATTTTGTAGCAAATATGGGATAAGTCATAAGTTTTTAGTCCCTGTAATGCTTGAACATAAAAATTTGTGTACCTAGGAAAAAAAATAGAAGCCTTCAAGAAATGACGTGGCTTATGTTGAATACAACTAGGTTATTCACCAAGTTTTGGACTTAAGTTATTAATACAATTGTTTCTACTATCATTGTAATGTACACAAGCCTAAAACAGCAAAGACTCCATATGAGTCTTAGAAGGGAAGGAAACTCAACATAAGATATTTTAAAAATTTTTAAAGCAAGTGTTACATACTTAATGATAGAGAGTAGCTGAGAACATTTGACCTCAAGAGTGATGAAAGTGTTTTCCTTAGTTATTACACAAATAGCAAGGCATATCAAGTGTTCAACAATGAAGTGCAGACCATCATAGAGTAAATAAATGTGGTTATTGATAATCATTGAGAGGATGTAGCTCTAGAAGAGGATGACAAAACATTGTAACAAGTTGCTAATGAGACTAAACCAACTGTTGTAACAATTGTTGCAACATTAGATGAAATAGTAGACTGATAAGAATAACCAATTAAAGAATATACCATCCTATGGATCTTATGATAGGAGATCTAAATGAAGAAAGAAGGTTGAGAGACATATGTGCGATGAAAAAATAGTTGTAGTAGTTCAAATGTAGTTAAGTTTGGGAGTTGGTCCCACGTTCTAATGTGAAACTTTGGTAAATGGAATCTCAGACCTAAAATCTATATGGAAAAAGAACCCAAAGATTATTTTCAAACAACTAAAGAAAAATTGACTTTAACCAAACTTGTTGATTAGAACTAAAGTCATAAAATTAATTAGCACAAGTTACCTTGATAAGATCATAAAGTTTTTTATTAAAGATCAAAGAGAAGTCTTTAATGAAAAAAAAAAACTTTTATTCAAACATGAGACATCTTATTACATAAAAGGGAGAAGTATTTATACACTCTTATCCATTCTAAAATATAAAAGAATGAAAAGGATTCTCATGAGATGTCTCATCATAAAAGTTCTTGATTAAGGAACTAAAGTAGTGATGTATTTATACTTTCTTTCAATACTAAAATAAAATAGAGAGGTATTTAAAGAATTCCCATTTGTTAAAAGACAAAAAAGAAATCTTATAAATCTGTTAAAAATCTTCATAGGATGTCCATATGCTAAAAGTTAAAAAATGTTATGAATATGCTCAAAAGATTTTTACTGCTAATAAATAGAAAGATTTTTAAGATATCTTTTTATATTTCTAAACATTCACCTAATCATGTCATTCCTCCTTGCAATTGCTCACCGTGCTCACAAAAAACCTTAAGCGCGCAAACGAAGCCCTAGTCACCTCTGTCATCTACTTCTTCCCATCAACACGCTAGATCAGCTCCACATCTACCTGTTATTGAACACTCACATGAAAAAAAAACATCACAGGGGTGTTACAACCTCGTTTAGGAGAATAAAGAATTGTGGTCAAGCGTGTCACTAGGTAAGAGACTACAGTTAGATGATTATACCAATCCCTTGTTGCGTGGTATTATGCAGAGAATCAACTAAAACAATTTCTAATAAGTCGTTCAATCTTTAGGGCGTGACAAAATCGTAGGGCATTCGTAAATGCTCTATGAAAATGAATAGAAGAAAAACAATCGACTGCAAGGTATAGTGTTCTACCTTATTTCATGTTTTAAGATCTGTAACATCCTATAACATGTGGTTTGAACTGGTACTATGTAACCTAATATTAGCACTGCTTGTGAACAGAGAACGACTAATGGAGCGGTATAAAACCTGCCACCACCAAGATATTTACTTTTGAGAGGTATAAAACCCTACCACTACCTAGATATTTACTTTTGAATCTTAGGCTGGATATACCATAGTCTCAGTCATGATGGAAACAGAAACGCTCATGAGATGCGATTTTTCAGAATACCTTGTGAATGCTACAATGTTGACATGGTAATACTCTACACATGCGAGAACAACCACGCGTGGAATGATTATTTTGCACTCCTTTGCATACAACAAACACATTGACTTAAAAGTCATTGGATTTAAAATCTTGAGTATTAAAAATATAAGAAATACTAGAAATGGCATTAAATCACCAAAGGTTGAAGACTACTTTACGACTGGAGTAACGAAGCGAAGATTTACAAGGAAGTGAGTGAAATAATTAGGTGGAAGTGACTGCCTAAAACTCTTTAGCATTATTTTAGTTTGAATATGAAACATGACTGTGTGTTTACCGTTACTTATTGTTTAGAAGCACAATAGAAATGTATGTGCCTCATGTGAATGCTTGGTTGTTTTTTTGTGGATTCATGGCATGCAATACCTTGTATGAATGTTTATTATGGTTTGGAATCCATGCTATGTATACATTGTAATGAATAGTATGTCTGATGTGACTATAGGTATGATGAATTATTTATTTATATTCATTGCCATATATATTGGATATTGAAATTGTAAAATGTTCGTGGCCATAATTTAAGATGATTAAGAGAAAGAACTATGTACTGGCGCGGTGATGAGGATAATGTGGCCAAGTCTGGCATCATCATGGGTTTTGCTAGCCTTAGGTGGGTCTTTAATTGAAATGGGACTACGAGCCTAAGTGAGACTTCACTCCCTAATTTGATGATCGAGTGAGAGATCAACCTCAAGATAGGGTTTCAAGCGTGCAACGAGCCTTCGAGCATTACATGGATGTAACAACCCACCGCCACCGCCACCGGGACCCACACCTACGTTATGGCATGTCATGGCTCGTCATAGCATTGTTACTCACAAGGTACTGCTCCCCGCCCCCCTTGGATTTTATTTCACCTCTGTGGAGTTTTGAACCCATGACCTGTAGGATAAGTACATTGTTCTTGCAACATCCACTACCATTGAGCTACTACTCAATGATAGTGGATGTTGCAAGAACAATGTACTTATCCCGTAGGTCATGGGTTCAAAACTCCACGGAGGTGAAATAAAATCTCGGGGGAGGAGGGGGGGGAACAGTACCTTGTGAGTAACAATGCCATGACGAGCCATGACGTGCCATACCGTGGGTGTGGGTCCCGATGGCGGTGGCAGTGGTTTGTTACAATGGAATACTCCAAACCAAAGTTGGAATGTCGAGGAAGAAATACTTTCGATCTTAATGCTAACTTAAATAATTGAACTATTGAAATGCTTGATGCATTATAAGTGCTTGCATGTCTATATTTTGACTATTATAATGCTCGAGATCTTTTGTGTAAAATCCACTGGCTCTTGAGTTCACCCCCACTAATCTCTTTTCAAGTAATCCTTGAAGACAATTATGTTGACAAGTGAGGAGCCACATTTTTGTAATCATGACACACCTCATAGTTGAGGTTGTGTAGGAGTAGTGTACTTGCTGTCTACCAGTTGGTAGGGTATGAGACCCGCATTTAATTCATGTTTGGACATTTTAATTATTGACTTTGGCCATGGGGCCAGGTACTGTTTATTTAACCAATTTGAACTAAGGCATAGGTTCTGAGTATTTTATTTATCGCAAAGTTTAATCATGTTATTATTTCTAGACATGTCATCCCTATTTAAAATCATGCATGATAATATTGTCTTTGTTTTCATACTCTGATATTTTATTGGGATGGTGTGAGAAAGGGAAGAATAAAAGTAATGACCTAGTTCTCCAATATTGAAAGCAAGAGTGATGGCATCATTTGAGGTGATTCCGCCTCGAGGTGAGAGATGAAGATGCCCAATCAGTGGTGTATGCAATAATATTAGGGGGTCAGGGTGTTATAGGAATCGATACAAAATACCTAGGAACATGATGCAACCGTATTAGGATGTATACAAAATAAGGGTGACTTCACCAAATTAGCGGAGGAAGAAAACTCGCACACCATACCTCCTATCGAGAACAACCAAGTGGTAAAGGAATGCATTGACATGTTCCTTGATGAACTACCTAGACTTCTACCAGCAAGGAATGATGAGTTCAAAATTGAACTCTTATTGGGAAGAAGCCTAGTAGCCATTTCACCCTACGAAATGCCACTAGCCAAACTGATCAAATTGAAGATCCAACTAGATGAGTTAAGGCAAAAGGAGTTCATACAACCTAACGAGTCACCATGGGGTGCACCGCTATTATTTGTGAAGATGAAGGATGGTTCAATGCAACTCTACAAAATTATCGGAAGCTGAACCAAGTTACTATGAAAAACAAGTACCCTCTTCCAAGGATAGATGATATGTTCGATCAACTAAAAGGGGCTACTTGTTTTTCGAAGATTGACTTAAGATCTGGATACCACCAACTATGAATCAAAGAGACTGACATCTTTCAGGCAGCATTCTGAATGAAATACGAACATTTTGAGTTCACAGTAATGCCCATTGGACTTACAAATGCTCCAACAGCATTCATGGGTCTCATGAATAGGGTGTTCCAACCTTACCTAGACAAATTCATAGTGGTATTTGTGGATGACATCTTGGTTTACTCCAAAATTCATGAAGAACGTAAAGGACATTTGACCTTGGTACTAGAAATATTAATGGCTAATGAGTTATATGCCAAGTATAGCAAATGTGAGTTTTGGATAAAATCGGTGAAGTTCTTAGAATGAGTCGTCTTGGAAGAAGGAATCGTAGTAGATCCATCTAAAATCAAAGCTATCACTAACTAGAAACAACCCAAGATAGTGACAAAAATTAGAAGTTTCCTTGGGCTAGCAGGATACTACAAAAGATTCATCAAGGATTTTTCCAAGATGGACGAACCCATGACTAGGTTGACATGGAAGTATCTGAATTTGAATGGAATCACAAGTCGAAATAGTCCTTCCAAGGACTAAAAGGGAGGCTCACCTCAGCACCCATTCTCATTACTCCCACCTGTGGAATGGGATATGTTGTATACATGGATGCATCACATAAGGGATTGGGCGTCTTACTAATGTAGGAAGGAAAAGTAGTAGCTTATCCATCCAGACAGTTGAAGCCTCATGAGAAGAACTACCCCAACACTAAAAACATGGCAACACTGTTTATATGGGGAGAAGTTAGAGTTGAATTTAGATCACAAGAATCTCAAGTACATCTTCACATAAAAGGACTTGAACCTACAACAGAGGCGATGGATGGAATTTCTTAAAGATTATGGTTTTCAATTATTTTATCATATCGACAAGGCCAATGTAGTAGCCAATGCCCTAAGCCAGAAAACCTATGAAGACAATGATAATGACACTCAAGCAGAGGATTAGTGTGCATTTTTGTCAACCATTACCATTAACTTAGAGCTACGAAGGAAAATACTTTAAGCTCAAGGGTTGGTCAAGTGGACAATAGAAATAAAGGATGGCATACAAGTAGGCCAACATCAAGATTTTAAAATTGATGCCAATGGCATATTAAGACTCAAAGAGCAAGTCTATACCTAAGGATGACCAATTAAGGCAAATCATCCTTGACGAAACCCATCAAACCAGATACTCCTTACACTTGAGAGGAGACAAAATGTAGCAGAACCTAAGGAAATCATATTGGTGGAAGGGCATAAAGAGAGATGTAGCCAAGTACGTGTCAAAGTTTTTGACATGTTAATAAGTAAAGGCCAAGCATAAAAAACCATCAGGCCTACTCCAACCCCTGCTAATACCAGTGTGGAAATGGGATAAATCTCCATAGATTTCATGATAGGAATTCCTACAAACTTGAAGGGTGAGGATGCCATGTGGGTGATCATGGATAAGCTAACCAAAGTGGTACACTTTTTGCCAATAGGGACTACGAATCCGGTCCACAAGCTAGGGGAACTATACATGAGGGAGATAGTGAAGTTGCGTAGCATCTCGAAGTCTATTGTATCAAATCGAGATGCACATTTCATCTCAGAATTTTGGCAAAGCCTACAGAGATAATTGGGCACTAAACTCACAATAAGCACCACATTTCACCCACAGATAGATGGTCAGTCTGAAATGGTAATCCAAGTTCTTGAAGACATGCTCAGAGCCTGCGCATTGGACTTCAAGGGGAACTGGAGTAAACACATACACCTAGCAGAGTTTACATACAACAACAACTATCAAGCTACCATAGAAATGGTTCCATTTGAAACATTGTATGGGACAAAATGTAGATCGCCAATGTGTTAGGTCGAACTAGAAGATCGGATATTAACCAAACCCAATCTAATGTAGGAAACAAATGAGAAGGTTCAACTCATACAAAAAAGATTAGCTACAACATAAAGTCGCCAAAAGTGTTATGCAGATAGATGACGTCGTCCCCTAGAGTTTCAACAAGGCGACAAAGTCTTCCTTCGAGTAAGTTCAAAGAAAGGTATCAAGCAATTTGGCATGAAGGGCAAGTTAGCTCCAAGGTACATAGGTCCTTTCAAGATCATTTAGAGAGTTGGGAACAATGCCTACAAATTGGAGCTCACACTAGACCTAACGAGTATCCACAACGTGTTTCACATGTACATGTTGCAAAAGTACCACCCGAAACCGTTTCATATCATTCATAGTGGAGACATTTAATTGTAGGACGACACCACCTATGAAGAAGCAGTAGTACAAATATTAGATTGAAAGATTCATAGCTTGAAAAACAAAGACATTCCACTAGTGAAAGTACTATAGAGACACCATGGAATGAAAGAAGCTACTTGGGAGGTAGAAAATGAGATCAAGACAAAGTACCAAGACTCTTCCAAAAATAGAATTGACAGGGACATGACACGCAACACAAAAATTAACTCTATCGAATTTTAAGGACAAAATTCCTTTTTAGGGGAACAGTATTGTAATATCCTGAAATTTTTTAAGTTAATAATTAACCAAAATGACTATAATTAAGTGTTAGATAACCTTGGTCAATAAAAGTTAACCATTATCAAGATCTAGACCACTCAACCATTTTGACACGGACACGATAAACTTCGAAAAAAAATTTCGAGGGCAAAATGATCAAATTAGACAACGAGCTTCACGTCAAAATGATTAGGACGTCAAGAAGACTTAAAGAAAAATAAAAATAATAAAAATAAATAAATAAAGTTGAAAAATAATACTAATAATAATAATAATAATATAATTATTATTATTATTACTATTATTAAATGATAAATAATAATAAATAATATATAATATAAAAACGAAAAAATCAAATCGTCAAATAATTAATTATTTTAACAGTGTCATGAATAATAAAGTTTATTATTTTAATTATTTTCACTAAATATTTTAATTAGTTAAAGTAATTAATTAAACTCTATCTTTAATGATGATAGTAGTCTTCAACCACCATGGCTATCATCTTTAATTAATGGTGTCATATTTAATTAAATAAAGAAGACTTTTAAAGCACATACATAATATTTTCTAACCACCACCACTATCATCTTTAATTAATTAAAGAGGATAGTGTCATTTTTAATTAAATAAAAATGACTTTAAATACATGAATAATATTCTCCAACCACTATCATCTTTAATTAATTAAAGATGATAGTGTCATTTTTAATTAAATAAAGATGGTCTTGAAGTACATGAGTAACATTCTACAAATCATCACCATTAATACTAATAATTGCTTGCAAACAAGCATGCATGACCCACCTTACCTCTCCATTATTTTAACCTAACCACCACCTTCCCTAAACAATAGCCTTAACAATCAAAGCTCTACTATAAATAGAGAGCCTCTCCCCCCATTCTCCTTACAAAAAATTGAAGCATTTGAAGTGTGCTTGAGAGGAGAGGAAGAGGAGGAGAGTTTGGAAGAAAGAGTAGCTAAAGTTGAGATATAAGTTCTCTCCGTAGTCTCTTTAAAATTTTTTTCTATTCCTTTTATTTTATGCAAAGTTTTAGTTATATTATGGCCTAAAAAGATCACAACACCCTAGGTAAGTTTCTGAAGACCACAGATTGTCCAAAAAGATTCAAACCCTTCACCATCAAAGAGTAACCAGAATAAGCTTGTCAATGCCTCTTTAACCACAAAACTCTGACAACTACAGCCTCTAAACCAATGCTAAAAATTATTGCCCAACATTAGTTATAAAATAGTAACTTTCATGCCATTTTTGGAATGGTGTAGGCATGATGAAAGAAAAATGTTACTACCATATCGAACCTTGTCAAGTGTAATATTAAATAGACTTAAGAATGACCCCAACTAGACATTCGGAGCCCCCAAACTAACCTTCCAAAAATTGTTGCGCAAAAAGGGACAAATTCTCAAACCAGTAGGTTCATGTGCATTTCTATTCAAACATGGGCCTGGTTGAGGAAAACAACCATTGCCACGACATTCTTCATTGCAAGCACTACAAGGTAAGCCCAAGAATTGCACAAAAAGGAGCCCCAAAACTAAAGTTATAGCCTATTGAAGTTCATTATACCATAAATATAATTCGTAAATTGAACTTTAAACAACCCATGTCAAACTTCATGGGCTATTTCAAACCCAAGAACACTTTAGAGGTCAATTTGAACATAAATCCAAGTTTAGGAGCTAAATTGAATGCCAACTAAAACTCTAGTGCTTTTATAGGAATCTCAAAGGACTAGCACCACCACTAGCATCAAGCAACATAAAGCGCGTGTAAATTGAGGTTGAGATGATTTCTAATTCACACACTTTTTAACTATGTTTACTTATTTATTATATATAAAATGGCCTAGGAGATAGTAGAATGCACCTTTTATTGATTGTATGATTAAATGTTTATATTTGCATTGATTACGTGAATAATGAGAATATGATTTGGATGTATGTTGTTTATTATGATCATATGCACATGACCATGATAGATCTAGAGCCTATACATTAAGTTTTTTGCGCATGGAATGATATGCACATAAATTAACTAGATTGAAAACAATATATTGTTTGTATTGCCTAGTGATGAAAGTATTTGATTGTATGATGTGTTTGCTATATTGTTAGATTGTCTGTGAATTAAAATAATCTACTAGGCTTGTAGAGCTCACCCCTTTCATTTTTCAAATGCAAGAAACTAGTATAACAACTGAGGGACTTGGGCCATAACTTACTACCATTATTTTCTTGATGTTTGTGCCTTGTGATGCGACTTAAATACTAGTATGTACAAGAGTATGAATGTAATGATTAAAGACCATTTGATTAATGAATGAACCCTGATGTGGGGTACTTTTGGGCATGCCATTACTATATCACTACAAGAAATGACACCTACAACAATGTGCAATGTTCGTTGTTATACCCATTTGACAACGTTCATGGTGATGTTGTCAATCAGGGTGTTGTTAAATGGCCGACTATTTTTAACAGCGGTCACCAGCCTGTTGTTGTAAAGCGTTGTGTATCAGTCTTAGCGTGAGGTTACAACAACGTTCGCCTATTGTTAAATGATTCAATCTTTAAATACATATTCAACAATGGTTACTATGCCTGTTGTTGTAGAAATGTTATAACAACAAGCGCACATTGTGGAAACCCTAACCTTTAACAACGGTCACGAGCCTATTGTTGTAATGCATTGTGTATCGGTCTAAAAACTGAGGTTACAATAATGTTTGCACGTTATTAAATGCTTTAATCTATTAAGACATATTTGACAACGGTCATCGTCCCTATTGTTGTAGACCTATTATAACAACGGGGAAACGTTGTGGAAAACCTAACCTTTTAACCTTTCAACAAAGGTCAAGTGGTTGTTGTTGTCTGTCCGTTACTTAACAACATGCTTGTGCCCATTGTGAAAGTTCCACTATTTCAACAATAATCGTCTGCACGTTGTTATATCATGTATCTTACAACAAAAATTGAACGTTGTCATATCTGTCAATTTTTTTAATCATAAAAATATTTTACTATAATATATATTACATATATTTATCTATATCTGTAAATTCACAATATAAAATAAACATTATTAAACATCTGTCCTATCATTTCAAATGCCTCATTTAGTATATACAATCCATCAAACATATATACAATCCATTAAAAAGTGTAATTATTATTTACAATAGTCTTATGTACTTCTTTGGCCAAGCAATAGTACTTCCAAAAGCATCAATCAAGTAATGAATTTCTGATGTTGGTCTATATAAATCAGCATCTTCATTCACTACCTTTATAACCCAAACTCTCCAACAATCAAAGCCTAGTGGGAGGCCATGAACTTCAACCTTAGAATCTGTAGAAAAAGTTTTTCCTACTGCTAGAACTTCTTCATCTCTTTTATTTTCGGGATGCCAATTTAATAATTTGCATCTAGCATTCTCATGAAGCAATTTTTCTTGGGTGGGCTTGCTACCCTGTTGGGACTACATAATATATAAATAGATTAAAAATAATATAAACATTATAAGAATAAAAGTTCATAATCAAAGTTGGGTTCAAAATATAGTTTACTTGTGGTGTTTGAGCTTTCGAATGTATCATATTCATGTCTCTTCCACTTGGCCTTTGAAGCTGTTGAACCATATCATAAAATATTTTTCACTATATATATTTAAGTAATAAATTAAACTGCAAAGAAAATATTAAGCTTAGTTGTCACTTGTTGAGATTGCAGTAAGAGCGTGGTAGTCAATGCTTCAACTCTTTCCTTGAGTGTATCCATTTTCTTTTATTTTTCTTCAAGAGTATTTATCCTTTCTGCTTGATCTTGAATTACATTCTCCAAAACTTTTACTTTTCCATTACTTTAAATTTGAGCATCAACCTTTAAAGGTGTTGCCCCAAATCCAAGACCTCGAATTCACCCAGGACACTCAAGTCTCAATACTTTAGTAATGGCATCCTCTTTTAAGTTATCTCTCTCGACTAAATTGGTAGTAGATTGACTAATGTCATTAATCTTTTCTTGCATTCACATAAAAACAAATAAATTAACTTGATAACTATCTATTGTTATATAATTTTAATATATATAGTTACATATCATTTACTTTAATGATTTAGTTACAACTACTTCTTGAATTGCTTCATTTAAAAGCTCACCATTCTTTTTCAAATGACCCTTTATCCATACATCTACTCTTGCAACTGAATCTGAATTTTCATTGGCCTCCTTCTAAAATATGGAAAATAGTAACATTTACAATATATATGCTTATGTAAAAATATAAAGAGGAAAAATAAAATGAACTACGTGCCAAGACCATTACCAATTCATGCTCCAAAGGAGCATAGCCCTTCCTACTCATTGTGTTCAATAGTTTTTGACTAGTCCTCATTTCATTAAACTTTTTGTTTGTTGCCTAATAAAATAAATATATTAACAATAATGAAAAAGAAGTGATGATTTAAATTTAAAGTATATATATAACAAACACAGAACAAACCTAAAATTATTTAGATAATCTTTCTTCAACAAAAGTATTCCACTCTGTAGGAGACATCACATTGCTAGGCTTAAGATATTTGTCTATAAAATTTCTATCCTTCTTTTTCATTGCTTTTCTAATTGCGATAGAAACTTTGGACTTGTATTGCCTCCAACTGTGTCCCATCTTTTACAATATCATAGCCTTATTAGACTTGTCAACTACAAATCTTGTCTGATATGCATGAAAAAAGGATAAATTAAGAATTTCTACAAATAAAATATTAAAGTATCTTATGAATAAATAATTCAATTATACACATACCTTAATTAACCTCCAAAGTTGTTATTTCGTTTCTGGAGCCACATGATGTCAATCATTAATTTCTACAGGCATGTGTTCTCGCACAATTACACCAATGTAAGATGATAGCTTCTCAGAATTAGTTGACATTGGCTTCCCTCTTTCATTGAACTCAACTTCCATTCTAGGAACACGTCCCAAAACCAAACCCATCTTAGTGGGTCCACGCTTCTTTGTTGTTGTACTATCATTCTCTATTGCTTTTGTACTACTTTCTGTTTTAGGTGATGATCTTGGTGAGTTAGAGTCCTCATTAGACACTCTCACAACTTCATTCTCAGAATGATTCATTACAACTAACATGATTGTCCATTGCTTCTTAGCTCTCTTCTCAGCTTGTTTAGAGAACTTGAAAAAAAATGCATTCATATATATAGAATAATTTGCCTTATAATATTCATATAAACTTGACCAAAAATGTGTCATTATCAATATCACTGAAAGTAAAATATTTATTTCACCAGCTTCTAAAGTCTTTTTTTGTCATAGTGGCTATAAAAGATATAATATGTCTGTTGATACAAAATGAAAAGGAATTAACTAATTACTTCAGATGCAATAAATAGCTATCACATAATTAAAAAGAGGGATTTAATACACAATCCAAGCATATAAACTCAGATAGAAATTCAAGAACAACCAAAAATAAATAAATATTAATAATAACAGAAGAACAACAATTACCAAACCCACAAAGAAAACCAACCGTTATATGTAGAGATTTTATTCCCAAATGCAAAAGCAGATATTTCGTTCTCAAATACTCATAGAACAACAACAACAACAACAACAAATGAAGATTAACAGAAAAAAGACAAACAAAAAAGATCGATGAACTGAAATGCACAAAGAAGAAAACCAACCGTTACAAGCAGAGATTTCGTTCCCAAATGCAAAAGTAGATATTTCGTTCCTAAATACCCAAAGAAGAACAACAAGAAGATTAATAGAAGAAATATGAGCAGTGAAAATCTAAGAACTTAAACGCACAAAGAAGACGATCGAACCACAGTGACTCTGAAGAAGATGAGTATTCATGCGTGATTTTTTTTTGAGGCGGGAACTGGTTTTTTTCTTTTTATATTTTTTGTAGTATAATGTGAGAATAATATATGAATAATGCGAGTATAACAATCGTTCGATTGTTGATACAAAAATGCGGGGTTAACATGTGAATAAAATGTGGTATAATGTATGCATAACATTTGAATAATTATGGAATAATGCAAGTAATGGTAGAGGTATAACATACCAACTAATAGATAATGCGTCAATAATGATATAATGCAAGAATAATAATTGAATAATACGGGTATAAAATTGTTCGGTTGTTTTGGTAAAAAATATAGGGATACAATGTGAATAATGCAGGGATAACATGTGAATAAAATTCGATATAAAATATGTATACCATATGAATAATTATGAAATAATGCGAGTAATGGTATAATGTAATAATAATATCTGAATAATGCGAGTATAAAAATTGTTCAATTGTTGATATGAAAATGTGGTATAACGTATGCATATATAACATATGAATAATTATGGAATAATGTCAGTAATGGTAGAGGTATAACATACCAACAGATGGACAATACGTCAATAATGGTATAATATAAGAATAATAAGTAAATAATACCTATATAAAATTTGTTCGATGGTGTTGGTAAAAAATGTGGGGATAACATGTGAATAAAATTTGGTCTAACGTATGTATAACATATGAATGATCATAAAATAATGTGAGTAATGGTAGAACATTGGTATAAAATAGCAAGCGATAGATAATGCATAAATAATGGTATAATGCAACTCATTATTAACCATAATAATAATATATGGTTTATTATTATTATTATTATTATTATTATTATTATTTTATACCAACATTCTACCATTACTCACATTATTTCATGATCATTCATATGTTATAACATATTATTATTATTATTATTATTATTATTGCATAGTTAGTGAAATTATGTAAGAATTCCACATTTTAAACGCATTCTATCATATTTTTTTAAATTAAATGTAAAGATTCTTTTTTCTATAATAATGCCAAATGATCTTTTTTATTATGGTGTGTCCTTATATCATCATCTTTTAATCTTGTATAGCTCACAAATGTTTTGTGAAACTTTCTCAAATAACTTAATAATATATAATTTAAGATAATCCAAATTAATACTTTTACGAAACTTTCTCAAATAACTTTACAGTTAATAATGAAATTATTACACAATTAGTGCTTTTATTTCAATAAAGTAAACAATTCAAAATAAGTAAAATAATACAAGAACATTCTTTCAATACATTTAATATATTTATCTAAGCTATATATAATAGACACTTTTATATTAAAGCGAATTTAGACTTAAATTTGATTTTTTTGACTTTAGTCCATTTATTTATTATTTATACATACAATTATTTATATAATGGACACAACAGAAAAGAGAAACAATAATTTCATACTTCTATTATTCGATTGTTATTTTAACATTATCCCACTACTTAATAATGCTTACATACAATTACTTAAATAATTGCTTATATATGTAAATAATGTAACGTACAAATATCTATAAATCTGTATATATATATATATATTATACATACAATTATTTATATAATTGATACAACAGAAACAGAAGAACAAATGACATGGTATATATACATGATATACAAATAACATGGTATATATATATATATATATAGATAATTTACAAATAACATGGTGTATATATATATATATATATATATATATATATATATGCGCATTATTGGTTTATCCCCGCATTATTATGAAATTATTCTCACATTATACCGCTATTCACACGCATTATACATAAATTATTTGTTTGTTGTACTTGCATTAGTCAATTAAATAAGGTATATATATATCCCCGCATTATTATAAAATTATTCTCACATTATACTGCTATTCACATGCATTATACAATAATTATTTGTTTGTTATACTTACATCAGTCAGTCATAAATAAGGTGCATTGTAATACCCGAAATTTGAGTTAAAAAAGTTATTGTTCAAATATACGGTACTGTAGCGTATTTACTATTCAAATATATGGTTACTGTAGCAGGTATTATTTTGTCGCTAGACAAAATAACTTTTCGGCGGTTACTGTAGCTACAGTAATAGGCACCGTAGCTACAGTAACAAACTATTCACCACTATTTAGTTTTGTCTTTTTTCCCCAAAAAAAATCTATATAAACCTTCCCCCCCTGTCCATTCTGAAAATTTATTCCAGCAAGAAATAAATAATTTCTTTGCTTATACTCTTCTCTTATCTTATTCTTCAGCTGTTCTAGACAGCAAATAAAGTAGTGGGATGAGGAAAACCCCAGTTTTTACATAGCAGTAGTAAAGATCTACTGTTAGACACTTCTTTTGAAGCAATCGGAGGGCTCTACTGATGAAGACAGGTATAATAAATCTACCCCAATCTCTATTTAAGATTGAAGATGTCGTTATTCACATATACGTAGTCTATTATTCACAAGTATGGTATTGTTCATACGGTACTGTTCACTGTTCATATTTAGTACTGTTCACATATACGTACTGTTCATATATACGGTACTATACATATGTACTGTTCATAAACAGTTATTAAATCACATTTTCAAAATATAGATCTTGAAGACTGATAATCAAAGACTCGAAACAAGTGGAAATAACAATGCAAGGGTTCAAAAGAGTCAACAATTAAGGTGGAAGTGATTACCTTACTCTCTAGTATTATTTAAATTTTTATGTTGAATATGTAATGTTTACATTGTTTGAATGTCTAGAAGTATGCAAGGATATTGATTAAATGATTTGTGAAATTTTTTCCTTTCTCCTCATTTATATTGCTTATGACCGAAAGAGTATGCTCTGTAGTAGCGTCTTGTACGATCTTCTACATTAGAAATCGAAAGTCATTATTTTCATTTATGTAAATGTTGATTTATGATGTCATACTGATGGAGTGTTTAAATACCGTTAGAATATTTATTCTATTATGCTCTACACACAAAAATAAGATTAAATAAAGATTTCAACCACATACTGGCGCGGGGACGGACGTCCTTCGTGTGTGTTCCATGCAGAATTAGAACTGGTTGTCAGGATTGACACTAGAATGGACTGGGTTTCAGGAACGATCCCACTTTATAAAGAAGGGTTTGAGTTTCAAGATTAATCTCTCTCCCCAGATTTGGAACATAGAGGTTAACCCCTTTCGATCTACTTAACGACTGTTAATAAATAAATGTTTGAAACGCCTAATGAATGATAAGTGTTTGCATGTTCAATGTTTGATTTAAATAATGCTATTGATGTACTGTGTATGATCCACTGGGTTCTTGAGCTTACCACACTCACTCTTTTTCAGGTAATTATTGAAGACATTGCTCCTAGCAAATCAATGTAAATCAGTAATAGTATGCCTCACAACATGAGAATATTAGAAAATGAACTGTATTGTAGGGCATATGACCCACCATAATTGATCATGTCAGTTGTCAGTCATCAGGCCAAACAGTATTTGTATTATCAAAAGTTGACCATAGAGCCTACAAGATTGTTCATAACTCTGATTATTAATTAATATCTTTAGTTATTGTGTAATCCCAAGGTTATTGCTATTCTGTTTCTAAGCAAGTGTATTTATACTTTATTTTATACCTTGGGATATGATCTGGTGAAACTAATAGATGTGACAAATGATGTAAAGAAAAAAGAAATATTCCCAGTTCTGGGATAGAAAGCAGGTTTGGCTACACTCGAAGGTAATGATGTTTCAAGCTATGAGATAACCACGTCGCCTATGATGTATGTGACAGATTCGGGAGCTGGGGTGTTACAAAGGTAGTATCAGAGCCTAGGCAATAAATGCCTTGGGCAAGGATTAAAAAAAAATGTTGATCAGGTAAGTTTTTTAATTCTAATTAATATAGAAAGTCGCTTTTGTTTTGGAAATTAAAATCGTTTTGAAAAATTATTTAAAAAAAAAGAAAAAGATATATATGTTTTTCAATTGTTTTGTTTTGATACAAAGATAATAAGTTGAGCTGATAGTGAGTACGCCTTGTCCTGAGTAAAGCTAAACATTAAAAGCAAGATGGGTTGTCCCGTTCTAGAAAGCACGGTTGCTAAGTAGACTTTGGTCTCGCCATCCGATCTGGAGGTTGTCCCACCAACTCATATGAGTAGTTGAAGTTGAAGAACACACTTGTTTTCTATAAAAAAAAATCAAGAGGTGGTAATTAAGGGCAAAAAACTTACTACAATTTAAAGTAGATGCCAAAGGTGGTATCAAGAACAAATCAATGTTCTTAGTTTGATAATGTAACACCCCAGAATTTTGTCAAATAATTTAAAATAAATAAAATAAGTTAAGTGAATTAATTTCAAAGATTTAAAGAAATTTTTGGTGTAAATTGTGGGTTGGCACATGAAAAATAAAATATATTGGAGATATAATAAAGAATTAGACAAATAAGACCTTAATTTGATAATTTAATGAAAATTACAATTTAGTAGAATTA
>JAJIYU010003256.1:0-27336 GCA_030144865.1 Tinospora cordifolia | reverse complement strand
CTTATTTTAAATGAATGAACCAATCCCTTCATTTAGCTATTTCTATTGGTGGGAAGAAGCAATCATAGAACATATCCTTACCTTCGTCTTAAGAGATAGCACCTTGATGTCTTCCACTTGCAGACTTCCACCACCATTTTGCATCATCTATGAATTTGAATGTAGTCAATCAATCTTTATCATGGTCCTTGTCAGTTGCATAGAATACTATTATATTGTAGGCACTTTGCATATGTTTTTGCATGGGTTTAGCAGTAAACACAACATATTTACTTATAGATAGGTGCATGAGCATTTAGTTAAGCATTGCATGTTTATTCATTCATTTAAAGAATTTCAATATAGTTGGTTTTTCATTTATACTTGTGATATAATGCTCAAGAGAGGATTTCAGTTGTTTGCCCAGGCTCAGATCAGTTAAAGATATGTAGACATGAGGAAGAAGGCTGAACAAGGCATAACTGTAGAAATTCCATTGATTACTGTTGTAAAAGAACACATTAATGTGGTAACCAGAATGACAAAATGAGAAAAATAGTACCAAATCATTACCATGACATACTACTGCAATAACCAGCAAAGAAACCACTATAGAGATTCATTATTGCGGTAACTAGAGGAAAATTTCAATACACAGAAGGACTACCTCCGTAGCCTACCGTGGTAGTGTGATTATTGACAATTTTTGTGAATTTCCAGAATTTTAAGTGGCCAAGACTACTAGATGTATTACTGAACTAGTGCAATTAAAAACATGTTTTTAGGGTTTGCAACTCGTGGTTTGAAGTGGGTAAGTGCTAAGGTATAAATAGAAACAAGAAATAGAGTTAGAAAAGTTGGAAAATTGAAGGCGTGCATGGAAACAGAATAAAGAATGGAACAAAGTGTAGAAAGAGAGATCACATTGTAACACCCCAACCCCCATATCTTTTAAGCAATGTACATGGCCACCATTCTCTTGACAGTAGACTTAACAAAATGGTGGGTCGGCCCAGTGTTACTTTACAAGTAACACACACTTGTTCTTTTCTTTTTCAATATCTCGTGCCTTTGTATAAAAGTCATGAATACAAAATCTTCAATAAAATCAAGGCAAATTAAAAGATATGAAGAAATTCAAACAATTTTATTGAAAATAGAAATTGAAAGTACTAAACTCTTCAAAAAGAACTAATAGTTACAACAGAAGACTTCAAAATACTTTTCAGTAGAAAAGCATAAAAACTTTGGGCAACATGCCCTAAAAGTTCTAAAAAATATAATATGGTAGAAACTATCTATATTCAACTGCTCCATGGATTTCATATTCCTGAAAAATAAGAAAGGAATGAGTGAGCACATAACCCAGTGGATCTTTTTCGAACAACTATCTTTCATATTCAAACTCATAACACAATCAAACTTCAAACACTTGCAATCATTAGGCGTTTCAAACAACAATTTGTTCAAGTCGAGTCTCAGACTAAAAGAGCCTTTAATCTCTTGATGCACTTAACTAAGTAAATAGGGCCCACTCGACATCAACCCATTAGTGGCATGTGTCGACATCAACCCGTTACACATGGTGACCCACCAATGGTATACGACCATCGAGTACTTAAGTTTGAAAACCATATGACCTAACTCATATAAAAAGAACATCCATAGTGTCGCCTTGACCACTATAATGGTACGTGGTTATTATCTCCATCGTCTTAGATTAATTATGATATCATGATCTCATAAAATAAACTTCAGAATATGAAATCAAACTAAAATTCAGAATATACATAGTTAATTCATGATACACTTATAAAACATGCATCATACTTTAATTTAAAAGCCTAAGCATGATACTAACATAGCATGGATGATATGATTGCTTAAACATGAATCAAAACTGAAATACTGAAATAAACATTTAAAATTTAGAACTGAAATTAAAAATCTTTGAATTCAATGAAAAATACACAAACAATGAGCATGCCATGAATTTAAATAAGAACAAAAGGGTGTTCTAGAAATTACTTCCACCTTGTGACACTTTCTTCTGAAATTTTGGCAGCAATTCCCCCCATGTACTAATGTCAATGAAGATCGCCAAACTTAATTCCCCAATTTGAGAGAAGAACTTCTCACACACAAGAAGGGAAGATGGGAAGAGGTGCCAAGAAGAAGGCTTAGAAAATAAGAGGCAATTTCAACTCTTATTTTTGGAATGAAGAAATTAAGAGCCTAGGGGGGTTTATATAGGTTTTCAAAATGAGAAAAATAGAAAGTTTTGAGTTTTTCTTTGAATAAAACACCCTAATTCTCTTTAATTTCATACTTTCTAATTTTGAGAATAAAATGAGTATTTTTGAATTTTTTTTGGATTTTAGAAACCTTTTGCGAATTTTAGAAACCTTTTTCGAATTTTTTTTCAAATTTTTTGTATTTTTTTGTAATATTCATTTTTTTTTATTTTTGAGTAACGATTTGGGCCGTCGGATTAATCTCGGATCAATCAACGAAAATTGGAGCATTTGTTCTTAGTCGTTGGATTTCCTCAAGTGCATCAACGATTCGAGATCAGTCCAAAAATGTCTCCGATCGGACCGTTGGTCTTCCTTGAACTAATCACAGTTTCGCAATCAACTAACGCGGCTTGATCTGGACCATCGGATGGACCTTCATCACGGTGTGCTGATCTCATTTACGATCAACAAAATAGATCCTGGCCGCACGATCATCCTTGAGTGCAGTGTTTAGTTTCGTGATTTCATCGTTGTACGTCGTTGGATTTGATCATAGTTGTTTGATCTTGATGATTCAGTGCGCTCTGGCGTTACTGCAGACTTTAATCTTGTTCGTTGGATTTGGCAGATTGATTGTGGACCTTTGGATGTGTGTTAAGTTTATTTTTTTGATTTTTCAACCGAATTTCTTACTTTCTTTTCATATTTTTTCCAAATCTTGATCCCAACTACTTTCTAATCTTGTTTTCATCAAAATTTGCACATATCCTTGTATTTTTGGCTATGATATCTCGTAATATACATTAAATTCATATATTTTCTTCCAAAAATCCATTAAATTGATTTTTATTCCTCATTTGGGTAAACTAGGGCTTGCCAAAATTTTCATTCATCAATTTTGTATAATTTTCTAAGTAAAAATTCAAATTTCATATGAACTTTTTGAAATGTTACAACTTACCCTCCTTAGAAAAAATTTTGTCTTCGAAATTTGTACATATTTAGGTATTCCTTATGAACAGATGTGAGTACTTGATCTTCATCTAGCTTTCGAGTTCCAACGTGGCTTCCTCTACCTCGTAGGTGACATCATCTTGAATATTCACTTCCTCCCAGTGAATGATGTGAGAGGGGTCAAGTTCGTATTTCCTCAACATGGATACATAGAATACGTTATGTGCTAAAGCCATCCAGTTTGGTAAGTCCAACTCATAAGCACATTCCCCAATTCTTCTAAGTATTTCAAAGGGTCTGACAAACCTTGGAGATAACTTCCCTTTGAATCCGAACCTTTTGATACCCTTCTAACGACTGACTCTCAGAAATATTTTGTCCCCAACTTGGAACTCTAGTAGTCTTCTCCTTTTGTCAGCGTAGCTCTTTTGACAGCTATACGCAGTAGTCAGTCTCCTTTGTATTAACTTGACTTGGTTACTCGTTTCTTCCACCATGTCTGGCCCAATTAATACTTGATCTTCAAGTTTCGCCCAATAGGTAGGTAATCTGTAGGGTCTTCCATAGAGAGCTTCGAATGGAGCCATTTTTATGCTTGCCTGATAACTGTTGTTATAGGCAAACTCCGCCAAGTGTAAGTACTTGCTCCAATTTCCCCTGAAGTCTAAAATGCAAGAACTCAACATATCTTCCAAAATTTGGATAACTCTCTCAGACTGACCATCTGTCTGAGGACGAAATGTTGTAATCATGGTGAGCTTAGTACCCATCTCCTTCTAGAGACTATGCCAAAAACTGTGAAGTAAAGCAAGTGTCTCTATTAGACACGACAGTCTTGGGTACACCATGAAGTCTGATGATTTCTTTTACATAGATTTCTCCCAGCTTTTTGACTTGGTCTGTGGATCTGATTGGCAAAAAGTGAACCACTTTGGTGAGATGATTTACTATCACCCAAACGGTATCTTCTCCTCTTTGGTTTCTGGGTAAACCACTGACGAAGTCCATGGCAATGTTATCCCACTTCCATTCAGGGATTGGAAGTGGTTGTAACATTCTAGAGGGTTTTTGGTGTTTTGCTTTCACTTGTTGACATGTTAAGCACTTAGAGACATATTTTGCTATGTCCCTTTTCATTCCTCTCCACCAGTAGGTTTTCCTAAGGTTCTGGTGCATCTTATCCCCACCAGGGTGCATGGTATACTTAGTTTGATGAGCTTTATCGAGTATGACATGCTTGCTCTATTCTTGCTGAGGTACACATATCCTTTCCCTGAGCCTTAGGATGTTTTCAACATCCATCCTGAAGTTTGTATGCTTTCCTTGCATGACTCCTTCAATTAGTTGAGCAAGCCACTTTTCTTGCTTCTGTTCATCCCTGATCTGATGTAATAGGTCTGATTAGCAAGACATATTGTAAAAATAGGCTTCTTTCTCGTCAAGGTTTACACCCAACCTAAAACCTTCAATCAACTGGTACATCTGGCCTTTTTCTTCTTCCTGTTTGTTGAACTTCCTACTCAAAGCATCAGCCACTACATTGGCCTTCCCCAGATGGTAGTGTAGTTGCAAATCATAGTCTTTCAAGAACTCCATCCATCTCCATTGCCTAAGGTTCAACTCCTTCTAGGTGTAGATGTACTTCAAGCTCTTATGATCTTTATAGCTCAAATTTCTCTCCATAATGGTAGTGTCTCCAAATCTTCAAGGAAAACACAATGGCCACTAGCTCTAGGTTGTGAGTAGGGTAATTTCTCTCATGGACCTTTAGTTGTCTTGAGGCAAAAGTGATAGCTTGCTTTTCTTGCATTAAGACTGTGCCCAATCCACTCAATGAGGCATCAATATACAGTGTGTAAGTAACACCAGGAGTTGGGGTGACTAGAATAGGTGTCGTAGTCAATCTTGTCTTCAGTTCTTGGAATGACCATTAACATTTCTCATCCAACTGGAACTTAACTCCTTTTCTGGTCAACTTAGTCATAAGTTCTGCCAACTTGGAAAAGTCCTTAATGAACCTTTTGTAGTAGCCTACTAAGCCCAAGAAACTTTTGATTTCTATTACTATCTTGGGTTGCTTCCAGTCCATAACAGCTTCCACTTTCTCTAGATCTACAGAGATGTCTTTTGCTGACACTACGTGGCAAAGGAACTTGACCATCCTTATCCAGAACTCGCACTTACTAAATTTAGCATAGAGTTGGTTTCTTTAGAGAGTTTCTAATACGATCCTCAAGTGCTCTAGGTGCTCAACTTCTGACTCAAAGTATATTAAGATATCATCCACGATACCAATACAAACTGGTCAAGGTACTGTCTGAACACTCGGTTCATCAAATCCATGAAGGCATCTGGGGCATTAGTTAAACCATAGGGCATCACGGTGAACTCGAAGTGTCTATATCTTGTTCTAAAAGCCGTCTTTACTATAGCTTGATTCAACTTCTGGTAGTCGACACACAGTCGCAAGGAACCATCCTCCTTTTTCACGAATAATACTGGAGCTCCCCAGGGTGATTCACTTGGCTTGATGAAACCTTTCTCCCTGAGCTCATCCAGTTGAGTTTTCAGCTCAATTAGTTCTGCTGGCGTCATTCTATAAGGAGGTATGGCTATAGGGTTGGTTCCAGGGTGAAGTTCAATCTTGAACTCTAACTCTCTTGTTGGTGGTAGTCCAGGTAAAGTCATTTGGGAACACATCCTCGTACTGACTGACTACAGCTAGGTCGTGAATATTCTTTAAGTCAGTAGGTTTTTCTTCAGAGAGTTCCTCGAATTTATCCATCTGCTTCAAACAATTCAACAAGGCTAGGGTTGGACTGCTTGGTAGTCTCCGCATATCCCCATTGATTTTAAAGATCTCCCTAGAAGGTAATGTTATGGTTACCCATCTCTTAGGACAATCTATCTGGGCCTGGCAGTGGTCTAACCAATCCATCCCCAAGATTACGTCATAGCTATAGAAAGGTAGGATATATAAGTCACAACTCTTTGAAGTCATAGTGGTCCCTATTGGTGTGGACACATTTTAAGTCACAGGAATTGTTTTGTCACAAATTGTAACCTATCAGCTAGTTTTTCAAAGATAAAAGATTTTGAGGCACCCGAGTCAAGCAACAGTCTCACAACAACGTTAAACAATAGGAACATACATTCTATTGCAGGGGCCTGGTTTTCTTGGGTCTCAACCAAGAACATTCTGGCCTGGTTTTGACCACCGCCCTAGTTTTGCCCTTGATTGGCATTCTGATTCTGTCTGGCTTGAGGTCGCCCATTCTAACTTCCCCCCTGAGTATTCTGTTATTGCTGCTGGGAAGCCTGAGGTGGTGCAGTTGGGCAATTTTTTGCCAAATGACCCTTCTACTTGCATACGAAACATAATCTCAGCCTCTTAGATTCTTCCCTTGACTCGTCTTTGTTCTGCCCCTATTTCTGTGGAGCTTTACCACTTTTTCTTTTCTTCTGGGTCCCCTGTTGGTCGTTTCCATTTTCGTTCCGCTTATTCTTTCCTCTTAACCTTTGTTCTAAGTTGAGTTCGTGCTCTAGGATTTCTATATATCTTTAAGCTTAGAGTCATAATCACTTTTCGAATATCAATCTTGAAACCCCGAGCAAACCAATTTGTTTTCATTCTTTCTTCTTAGATTAGCTCCCAAGAGAACTTATCCAATTCAGTAAACTTTCTCTCTTACTTAGCTATAGTCAAGTCCTTCCAATTCAACCTAACGAAGTCCTCTTGTAGCTTCCACAATGTCATTTCTGAAAATAACTTTTCATGGAAGACCTCTTTGAGCTCTTTTCGACTCATCTTTTCAACGTCAATGTTTGTTTCAGCAAACATTCATACTACCATGACTCTAGATTCAGTTTCTAGGTTCTCGATTTGTTTAGTGGCCTAAAGTCTTTCTTCTAGGTTCTTTTCATGCATGGGTATAGGATTTGGTCTCAAAGCAAATAAACATTACAACATGCATATCACACTATCATACAATCAAGCTAGCACAGCAAGGTTTCAAGCTTCCACCTAAGCTTTCAGGTTCAAGTGTCTCATACCACTCTACCCCTTCCACTTAGGCTTTCACTCAAAACAGAACCGAACCCAAACAATTTCACAAATTGCTCGATAACTAAGGTTCCCGAGCCCACTATACTCAACCGTCCCATACCAGTGAGCATAGAGAAACCCATTCTACCAGAGTTACCGATCATTCATGGCACATGGTCCATCATTCTTCGAGTCCAGGCTTCCTCCATAACCCCGAATTCTTATGCATCCCATAGTATATAATTCTTATGTCCTAGAGTTTTATGCTTTTGATCCATTGTGCCACCCATGGCTACACCCGTTTCTACCTAAGGTCTTTTCTCTGGACCTAGGGTTCGATTCTGGTTGACTTGCAACCTCCGTCTAGCCAAGATACCACCTTTGGCATCTTTTTCGACTTTGAATCAATTTCTTGCCCTAATTTTTCACCTTCTAATTTTCTTTTATCGAAAATAAGAGTGTTCTTCAACTCTGACTACACATATAAGCTGGTGGGACAACCTCCAAATCGGGCGCGATACCGAAATTTGCTTAGCAACTATGCTTTCTAGGGCGAGATAACCCACCTCCCTGTCAATGTTTAACTTTACACAGGACATGTGACACCCCAGCTCTCGGTCATCGTCTTTGTCTCTGTTGTGACGATACGTCGCTAGGGCCGCGTGTGGAAATGGGGTGCGCTCGTTCGTTCGTTTGGCGAGAAACGCCAGGTCATCTGTCCATTCGCTAAGAGCCGGAGGCCACGTGGTTTGATTTCCTTGTTCATTCAATCTCAAGTTTCATACCTTTCTATTAAATAGGTTATAAAGTGAAAATTTAAAATATATAATAGCCATCAAAATAATGGTTCCTTTCAGTAGACGTGAAATTCATTAAAAATGCATGCAATGGAATTCAACTCATTTATAAATCCATATTGAATTCATATTTGACAAGTGAAATACTTTGCAGCGGAATAACATTTTGAATTCATTTTTTAAAACATAGTGTGAGATAAAACATGGCCCAATGGGCTTAAGTTCCAAAAGAGGGCACATGCCCAGTTCAATTTAAACACAAAAACATTATTTACAACAAAATGGTAAAATGATAAGCTCAAATAAAACTGAACAAAAACTGTAACAACCTCCCAATGAGGTCACTACCCAAAAAGACAGCCCGTGTGCTAACCTACTCCTGCGGTGTCAATGATCACCTGTAATAGAAAATGGGGTGAGCTCGAGAGCCTAGTGGATCGTCCCTATACATCGCTAGCATTATACAAATCAGAATACAAAACATGCAATCGCTTTCATTACATTAGGTGTTTCACACAATTTCTTGTCTTGTTATCATCTTAAGACCGAAAGAGTCCATTGCACTCGGTATCCCCTGTGTAGTCCGAGAGCGAATCTAGGGGTAACGCCCAAGGGCTGGTTACCTTCGGGACCACGATCCAAGGATGGAAGTCCGTAGTGACTCACCGTTCAAAGACACTATCAGCTGTCGTAGTCAACTCGGGTAGGGACGCCACGATGTCACCCTAAGGTCGGTCACTATGCTAGTACGTGGATTCATTAATCTTAATTAAATATTTTTTAGTCATACATGTCATTCCAAGTCATATGTGATCATCAATGGAAACATTTAAAGTAAATCAAAATAGAAGTGTTCAGCCATTCATGTAAATCATCACATTGAAATCTCTATCTAGCACGTTATGGCACAAACAACCATGCATCAAGACATACACCAAGGCAAACCCAACCGAGGTCAATCAAGCAAGTCCTCGCATGCTTCAAAACAAATCTCAAACTAACAAACATCATGTTAAGCATTCAAAATTTGGATAAAGCTAAGGAGTAAGAAAATCACACCCACTTTTGTACTCCTTGATCTCACGCCTTTCTCCTTGCTGTGTACGCCTTAGATCATCAATCTATAGGGTTTTTTAAACAATGTAAATGTGTGAGTCTAAGGCTTTCATAGCATAACCAAAACCCTAAAGTTTGTGTTCTTAGTGCATGTGTTTCAAATGCACCCAAAATCAATACAAAACGAGGTAATACTGGTGCATGTCGCATTGCCGCGGTCGCCAGGGTCGGGGACATGTGCTTAACACCTTAATACTTGGTCATTGGGTTTAAATCACACATTAACTCAAGGAAAAAACATACTACGTTTGAGAAAAATGATTTAGAAAGCTAAGGAAACAAGATCTCAAGGGGGTTTCGAGATTTACCTTAGTACAAAACCCTTTCCAAGCTTGTTTCAACCCGAATCCACCCTTGTTGATGTTGCTCTTGCCAGATCTGAGCTTAATAACAGTGGATAATGGTTTGAAGGAGCTCAAACCACCCTTAGAACTCAATAAAACACTTAAGAAATGAAGTAAACAAGTTAGAGGAGAGCTAGAGAAGAAAATCTGTGATTTGTAGCGAAAAAATCCAGATCTAGGGTTTTCTGAGCATGTTTGTTTATATAGAAATCGACGAATGACCACAGTCACTATAGCATGACCGCGGTCACTGTGCCACTACCGCAGTCACTGTGTGATTACCGCGGTGGACAGACTAATGTGCATCGTTCATTTTTGGGTTTTTTGCGTGATGACCGCGGTTACCGAGATACGAATTGCAGTCACCAGTACCCACTTCTCTGTTCGTTTCTGGGTTTCTATCGCGATGACTGCGGTCACTGTATAACCGACCACAATCACTGTATGACCGACCGCAGTCACCAGAATGATGTATTTCCCTTCGTTTTCTGGGTTTCTCATGCAATGACCACGATCACTATAGGACCGACCGCGGTCACCAGAATGACATTGTGTGTTTTGTGTCTTTCTTTGCCATTTCTCGTGCTTCTCGGATTGGTATCACTCTTACACTTATTTATACTTATAGTACATGGTCGTCAGGTCTTTTGGCCATTTTGATTCTTTTACTAACCTTGTTATTCCACTATATGTGTTCCTAATGACATGGAAATCTTATAGACTTTCAGGGTATTATAGGACAAGGCTTACCCACTATCAGCTCAACTTGTAATCTTGGTATCCAAACAAAAACATTTTCAAAACATATATTTCCCTTTTTGAAAACACTTTCTAAAACATTCATCAATTTCAAAAATATAAGGTAGGGCATTCTAAATTCAATTTAATTCAATTTGAAGCCTTAATTTGGGTTTCTGATTCTTGTTGAGCAACTAATGTTTAACATTCTATCTCTAGCTAATCAACACATGCTTAGGCTTAATTTTCTATCTTAAGCCCAAGGTACCTAAAGCCTAGGCTCTAATACCACCTTCGGTATCAGAGTAAACTTTTTGTTCTTGGCCTAGCAACTAATTCCTAGGTTTTGATACCACCTTTGGTATCACCCCAACCCCCATATCTTTTAAGCAGTGTACATGGCCACAATTCTCTTGATAGTGGACTTAACAAAATGGCGAGTCGGGCTGGTGTTACTTTACAAGTGACATGCACTTGTTCTTTTCTTTTTCAATATCTCGCGCCTTTGTATAATAGTCAAGAATACAAAATATTCAATAAAATCAAGGCAAATTAAAAGAGATAAAGAAATTCAAACTATTTTATTGAAAATAGAAATTGAAAGTACCAAACTCTTCACAAAGAACTAATAGTTACAACAGAAGACTTCAAAATATTTTTTAGTAGAAAAGCATAAAAACTTTGGGCAACATGCCTTAAAAATTCTAAAAAATATAATACGGTAGAAACTTTCTAAGAAACTATCTATATTCAACTGCTCCATGGATTTCATGTTCCTGAAATATAAGAAACGAAAGAGTGAGCACATAGCCCAGTGAATTTTTTCGAACAACCATCTTTCATATTCAAACTCATAACACAATCATAATTCAAACACTTGCAATCATTATGCATTTCAAACAACAATTTGTTCAAGTCGAGTCTCAGACCAAAATGGCCTTTAATCCCTTGATGCTCTTAACTAAGTAAATAGGGCCCACTCGGCATCAACCTGTTACACATGGTGACCCACCAGTGGTACACGACCCTTAAGTACATAGGTCTGAAAACCATATGACCTAACTCATATGAAAAGAACATCCATAGTGTCGCCTTGACCACTATGATGGTACGTGGTTATTATCTCCATCATCTTAGATTAATTCTCATATCATGATCTCATAAAATAAACTTCAGAATATGAAATCAAACTAAAATTAAGAATATACATAGTTAATTCATGATACACTCATAAAACATGCATCATACTTTCATTTAAAAGCCTAAGCATGATACTAACATGGCATGGATGATATGATTGCTCGAACATGAATCAAAACTGAAATACTAAAATAAACATTTAAAATTCTAGAACTGAAATTAAAAATCTTTGAATTCAGTGAAAAATACACAAAAAATGAGCATGCCATGAATTTAAATAAGAACAGAAGGGTGTTCTTGAAATCACTTCCACCTTGTGACGCTTTCTTCCGAAATTTCGACAGCAATTCCCCCTACGTACTAATGCCAATGAAGATCGCCCAACTTAACTTTTCAATTCGAGAGAAGAACTTCTCACACACAAGAAGGGAAGATGGGAAGAGGTACCAAGAAGAAAACTTTGAAAATAAGAAGCAATTTTAACTCTTATTTTTGGAATGAAGAAATTAAGAGCTTAGGGGGGGTTTATATAAGTTTTCAAAGGGAGAAAAATAGAAAGTTTTGAGTTTTTCTTTGAATAAAACACCCTAATTCTCTTTAATTTCGTACTTTCTAATTTTGAGTATAAAATGAGTATTTTTTTGGATTTTAGAAACCTTTTTCGAATTTTAGAAACCTTTTTCGGATTTTTTTCAGATTTTTCGTATTTTTTCGTAATTTTCTTTTTTTTATTTAGGAGTAACGATCTGGGCCGTCGGATTAATCTCAGATCGATCAACAAAAATCTGAGCCTTTGATCTTGGTCGTTGGATTTCCTCGAGCGCATCAATGATTCGTGATCAATCCAAAAACGTCTTCAATCGAACCGTTGGATCTTCCTCGAGTGCAACACAGTTTCGCGATCATCTAACGTGGCTTGATCTAGACTGTCAGATGGACCTGAAGTGCTATGTGCGGATTTCGTTCGCGATCAACAAAATAGATCCTGGCCGCACGATCATCCTCGAGTGTAGTGTTCGATTTCGTGATTTTGTCATTGTGCACTGTTGGATTTGATGGATTTGATCGTGGTCGTTTGATCTTGATGATTCAGTGCACTCTGGTGTTGGTGCAGACGTTAATCTCGTTCGTGGGATTTGGCAGATTGGTTGTGGACTGTTGGATGTGTGTTAAGTTTATTTTTTTTATTTTTCATCCAAATTTCTTGCTTTCTTTTCAGATTTTTTTCCAAATCTTGATCCCAATAGACTTTCTAATCTTGTTTTCATCAAAATTTGCACATATCCTTGTATTTTTTGCTATGATATCTTGTAATATACATTACATTCATATATTTTCTTCCAAAAATCCATTAAATTAATTTTTATTCCTTATTTGGGTAAACTAGGACTTGCCAAAATTTTCATTCGTCAATTTTGTATAATTTTCTAAGTAAAAATTTAAATTTTATATGAACTTTTCAAGATGTTACACACGTGCTGTGTATGATTTCTCACATGTTTAATTCAATGTTCTATGTTACCAACTCTATGTCAAGCTAAAAAATTTATTTTTAGGATGTAAATTTGATTGTAGGAACCTTTGATTTCATATTTTAATTAATCTAATTCTGAGTTTTGCTTTATGGTTTATGTTTTTAATGTTTCTTGTCTACTAGCCATAAGTAGGATGATTCTAGATTATCATACTAACTCAAGAGAGAGGTTTGATAATTTGATCATCAAAACATAAACCTAGAAAGATCAATTGAACTTGAAGATCTTTGATCGAGAGGAGGTTGAAATGAAACTAGATTTTACTCATTGGTGTATTCTACCATATACTCGGGAGAGAGTATTAGAGAATTAACTAATAGGTATTAAAATACACTCAAGAGAAGGTTTTAATAATAAGTGTTATAACCTACGAAAGTAAGAAATAGATGATTAAAATAGACAATAAAGGGGAATACATGAGATTTACAATCCTAGATAATTAATTCGTATTGTTTTAATCCATTCTTAGTCCAATTCACTTTGTTTAGTTTAATTACTTCCAAATTACAATACGTAGCCTTAATTAAGTTAAGATGAAGAGTAAATTTGGATTTAAGAATATTGGTTAAAAATTGTTCCCTGAGGTCAATCTTCAGTTACTAATTACGATTGCAATACCAACTTACATGTTGTCAAATATGATTTCTATTCTCATCAACCAACTTTTAGTAACTTCCAAAACGAAATCCCCAGTAAATGTAAGATGTTCTTGCATTTTAAAGCTTTCATCACTTTATTAAAACACTTCTTTCCCTTCTCATCACTTTATCAGTTAGCACTCGGGTTTCTATTACAACAATAAGTACCATTTTAGTAACCCCAACATTGCTAGCACCAATTTTAGGGACTACCAATCTTTAGGCCTTCATATTTCCTCCCTCACCTTAGCCATCAGTTTCGTTAGTTGAGCAATATTCTAGTACTTTGAAAGTGTCATCTCCTCCAATCTGTTAAATCATTCCTCTCATGGATTTGTAGCTTTTTGGTTTCCTTATCTTTAGATCTACCAATTTATAGAAAGAGAAAAAATGCATTACATACCACTAACAAATCCATAATCGATTTTCTTAGCCATCCAAACTTTATACTAATATTAATAAACATATCATTATATAAGGCTTTTTATCTTTTTAAGGTTTTTAAACGATGGCTCTAATATTACTTTTTTTGCGACCTCTTCTCGAATGACATCACAACCACCATAGAATTTTGAAACATATCAAAATACTAATATTTCAAAAACCTTATAAGCCTTTCTAACTAAATCATTACTTTTTTGGGAAAAAGATTTTAATAGTTTCCACTAAAATACAACATCTCACCAAATCAAAATCACTTGATAAACTACAATCCATATCAAAAAAATATATATATTTTTTATATTAGCCAACTTATCGATATGACATTCATAACTTGGACTTGTAACTCATCTAGATGATAATAGGTATATACCTCAAAATAATACGATCTAAATAATTATTACAAGTCAACAACATAATATAGGTCCAAAAGAAAGGAAACTAGTAACTATCTCTCCAACAACTTTCCTTTTCCATTCATGTCAAAATTTGGGAAAAATAACAAAAGATACGATAATCAAATAACTAACTCAACAAATAATTTAACTTATGGCACCACATATCTCTCCAACAACTTTCATTTTCCACCCATGTCAAAATTTGGGAAAAATAACAGAAGATATGATAATCAAATAACTAGCTCAATAAATAATTTAACTTATGGCATCACATAGCCGTTATATGTATAAGAGCATGAAATCTTGAACAAACTCTGAAATCAAGTGCAAATCACATAGCCGTTAATGCGTGAACATGCACTTGGTTTCAACATCTTATAATTTCTTTAAAAATATGAACTATCTCCCTTCTCTCAGATAATAGAGTGAGTCTACTTCTCATGTGTGCAAATGAGGAGTGTAGTGGCTTCTAATTATCCATTTAATAACTTATCCATTTCTATGTCTTTCATCTTATGTCCGAAATGCACTACTTAGGATTACCACAACCATCAATCATATAGGTTTTTTTCCCTAAGATTAAAATCGATAGAAATGTTGCTAAATCAATAATCTACTTAAGTATGTCAATTGACATACTACAAAGCATCAAAATCATTTAATGAAATTTTAATGATTATGCAATGTAATAAATTTCTATGCTTAGTTGAAATCAAAATTGTATAGTATAATACCAATTTCATACGTGATACCAAAAATAAAAATTACTCACCAAAATTGACATTGGACTAATTGCTAATATCCAATCCAAAATTAAACTCGAATCCACCAATACCATCCTATCATGAAACCATTTTATATGCGCCAAATCAAAGTCAACTAATTTTACTTTCATTTTATAAATCTTTTTTAATGCATTTATTTTCTATATTTAGTCTTATATATGAATTTGACTTTGCATATCAGTGTGCATCAACTCGATATTCTCAACAAGCCTTAAAGATTACTTTTCTAGTCATATAAAATGTGTTCATCGCAAAAAACTATGAAAATAAGTTTTCCAATCATATTATCATTAATTTTTCAAGCTACGGCAAAGAACCTAATTCTTCAATCACCCACCAAAATTCCAAACATTGTCCAACATTCATAAATTTTGTATCAATTAGTCCAAATTTTTGTTCTTTATATTCATATGGTATTTAATTGAAAATTTATTAACATTTTATATGTTAAAAAGTCTCCCTCATTATTCACTTTGGGTAATTATATTGGTGTTTGAAATAGATATGAATATAAACTAATTACACATTTGTGATTTACGTGTCAGTATGAGTGAACCAATATAACCTTTACTTAATTTCACTCAATGTGGAGCAATACTTCATTTTTTTATACCACTATAAAATATCAGTTTTAGTAAAAATATTATACCGCCAGAGTTGTAATATGTGACTCAAATAGCATTTTGTAGTGAAAAAGTGGAGAAATTACTTATCTACACAACAAATTAAATGCAAAATATGTAACGAAAACCCTTTATTTTTTTCTCTTTACAATTTGGGCACTCTTCCTTGGCTTAAAAAGCAAAATGAAAAAAAAAAAAAAAGTGATTTGAACTCTTATCCACCGCCCTTAACATAATATAATATAATATACAATTGGGTGATGCTAGTGTGTTAGAACCAAAAAAAAAAAAAAAAAAAAAGGAGAGAGAGGGAGAAATGATTGAGTGTGCATGGAGTTGGATAATAAGGTAATCATTGAGTGTGGAGTTGGATAATAAGGTAAAGCGATTTAATATATATATATATATATACATATGTGTGTGTGTGTGCGTGTGTGTAAATTTACATTTAAATGTACATTTATTATTGTTGTTATTGTTTTTGTTTTACAAATTTTCAAATTTTCAAATTTATGAGTAACATTTTATTATTCTACATGATACTATGTACATGTGATGACCCATAGTTTTGATATATAATTAATGGGTTCAATATATGTATTTTTCTGAAATTTTAATGGAAATACATGAATTTTTTTAATTTTTTCTAATTTTAAATTATTTATCGAACAAAATTAAAATAAGTGAAACAATTTTAAGAGGAAAATACATTAAATTATAATAATTTGTGGAGAGAATATGATTTTTGCGATTGATTATTGATCTTTCGGAATGATTATAGAATTTTTTGAGTAATTAATGAAATTTTTGGGAGAAAAAGGTAATTTTTGGATGGATTATTCAATTTTAGAAAAAATAATTATATAAATAATAAAAATGGTGTATAATTAGAGGATTTTTGAAGAAAATTGAGTTGGAAATAAATCAATGATTTTAGAAAAAAAAAGAAAAATTTTGGATGACATGTCTATATATATATATATATCAATAGATGGAAATAAAGAAAACAAAACAAAAAAAAATAGAAATCTCAGTCGTGGCCTGTGAGGGGCAAAAAATGGCTCAAGCTCACTAGCCCAAGCCAATTGGGCCAACGGGGCGAGCTTAAGCCAATCCCAGGTGTAGGGATGCGCGGGCCATTAGCCCACACAATTTCGGCCCAACGTATGGGCCGCCCCATGCACCCCATGAAGGCCCCCCCCCCTCTTTCTTCTTCATAATTTCCGCCGAATTTCTAGAATTTTTAGTGAAAAACCATGGAAATCCATGGCTTTGATCCCTAGTTATGAGTTGTCCATCAAGGTTTCTGGGCAGGGACGTGGTGTTGACCATCAAGTCACCTTACATGGCAACTCATGTGCCACATGGATGGTCACGTGGCAGCTTATTTGCCATGTAAATGAGCCTCATACATGTAACTAAAACCACCCCTTAAGCAAAAATCTCATTTTTTTCAGTTCCTATAACCCATATTCTAGAGCTCATATCTCCTTCTTTTCAAGTTTGTCTCCTTTAAAATTTGGCTCATTTCAAAGCTCTCACATTCTTCTCAAAGAACCCCTAATCCCTTGTCAAAATGCACAACAACTAGAGAGGAAAACAACCAATTAGAGAGGAAAACAACCAACTAGTGAGGAAAACAACCATGAAAAGGTGTTGTTGGCCACTGTTGTAGCAGAAATCTATAGAAAAACTATGTTGGTCTGATATTTAAGAGAGTGATTCCCAGCTCATCCGGGGTTTGTTCTCGAGGTAAAAGCACTCATTTTCTTCCTTGTCATGTTTATTTCGATCTCCAAGTGATAGAAATTAGAATATGAAATCCTAACCACATTTTATAGAGCTTTGAAGTTGACTAGTTGTTCACTATTTCAACAGTTTCAGTAGGAAACAATTTTGAAAAGTGTTTTTGGGGCATCATTTGAAGAGGCTAGGGACATCCGTTTGGATTGAAATTTGAGGCATTTTAGACCTTATACCAGAGGTTACAAGAAGGTATAAAGCCCCAACCCCTAAGCCTTTGTGTGCACAATTTTATGATCATGTCAAAATGTCTACTTACATGCTGATTTATGGTACTTAGAAAAATTCTTAAACTGTTGATATGTGCTATATTGTAGGTGCATTTAGGAATGTTTATGGCCATGATTGCTTACTGTTTTGAGATGAGATTTGAACTACCAATATTATGGAACCTAGGTTATAGAAAATATTTATGATAGGGCCTCAAATCAGTAGGGCAATAGATATACATAGGCACTTGAAAAATCATAGAAAATTGAAGTTTTGAATAATCTATTACATGACAGAAAAGTAGGAGACTAGTTGACTGACAAAATGTTGGTATTTTGTGCTGAAATTTGGTGGAGAAGTCACTGGACATGTCAAGATTGTGTGTGCCAAATTTTAGCCCAATCCTAATTTAGTAAGGAGGTCAATTGATACACCATTTAAGTGTCTCTCAGATGAGGTACGAGATTTCATAATCCCTGTTAATGCACTTAAATGGTGTCCAAAAATAAGAATCTAAAATTCTGGTTAAGGTTTAGGTAGTGTAGATAAAATCTAAAAAGTTTTGCACAAATCTAACTTGCGAATTAGTCGCAAAAAAGTTGGCAAATTCACTACGCAAAGGGGGCAAATGCTTGAGTTTGGGCTAAGTGTTGAAATTTAAGGATTTTTGCTTAATTGGCCCAATTTTGACATAACTTGACCCAATTGCACCCAAATTGACCAAGGATAACCAAGTTGACCAATTTTGACCAAGTTTGACCCATTGAGCAAGTTTGATTGATTGACCGGATTCAACCAAATCGGATTGGGGTCGGTTGAGACCGATTTGGGATAGTAGAGTAGGGAATTAAGCCACATTTATAAAGAATTGACATTGACTTTAAATAATGCAGACTTGAGTGAACACTACGTGAAGGGGCCAGTTGTCGACGGGACATCGGTGCACGGGACCCGAGGTAAGTAATTTGATTCAAGTGTTTTCTATGACTCATGTTCCTTGCATGAAACTTGTGTGAAATGACATAGTTTAAATTATTTCATGAGATTGAGATATATTTGAATGAATTTTGAAAAGTGTAGATTTACACAGGTAATAAGACTATAGGCTTGAGGGTCGAATGTCGAGGTCAGGGTACAATATGTGATTGAGATCAAACTCGAGGGTCGAGCGTTGGGTTTAGGGCACATGATCAGTGCACCTAGCTTCAAAACCAGCTCGAGTCACGGCACTTGAGGGTAGAGCGCCGGGTTTAGGGTATTTGATGGGTGTGCCTAGCTCACGACCAACTCGAGCGGCTAGTACGCCTGACTCAAGACCCATTCAAGCGATGACCATAGGTTGGGTTTGCTGATTTAACCCTTGCTTGGATATAGATTTTAACTAGCATGTATTTGAGATGTTTTCTGAAACTGTTGCACTATTCGTAACTACATTATACTATGCCATGCATTTAAATATTATATCATTTTTACTGCTCATGCATACATACACTGTTTTGGAATGTTGGTTATGGTTGACATGTTGGTTTTACTATTCACTGAGCCCCGTTGATTTTAGGCTCACTACTCTACTAATATTTCAAGTTCTTCGGTGGCTAACAAAGGGAAGGGTGTGGTGATCGCCTAGCTCCCTAACATTCTTTGTTCCCTTTTCTTAGTCCTCTATTTATAGGTCGGTCATTCTTTTTGTATATGTATATACATATATATAAGTAGGGTCAACTATGTATTTTGGACATCACAATTATGTAATATAATGATCACTCTCCATATGTTTGTTTACTTTCGCAAAGGTCCTTTTAATTATTATGATATCGTTTGTTGTATGAGACTAGAGAAGCTTAACAATGGTTGGGTGAACTCAACATGGTAAGTGAGTTCATCAGGCCACTATGCCGGTCGAGCCACTCTTTGGCCTAGAAATGGGGTCCTGACAGTACACTTATGTACATATATATAATTTCAACATACATGTATACATGTTTAATACATCCTTATATGCACATACTTCATGTCCATGCATATAAAAAAATTGCAAGTTGTTACAAACAGCCTAAGAAGTAGGCCGAGGCATAGATTTGTGTGGTGAAGAATATTAAGGCAACTCTAGTGATTGCAAATACATTTTTAATACTTAATTACATAGTCAAGATATCATTTGATTCTTGTGATATTACATCCTTCGTGCTTGAGGACCTTGGTAGTAGATTATAGTTGATGATAAACACCTTAGGTAATGCCATACATGTGTTCACACCCATTCTCCCTTGATAGTATTGAAACGTGCCTAATTATGTCAAATTAGATGAATGAAAAAACCTTGACGACCAAGCTCAATGTGATGCCATTGAACAGATATGATGTCATCTTAGGTATGGATTTGCTCATGCTCTATCATGGCCAGCTTAATTGATCGAATCACAGAGTTATAATTTTACTCTTAATGGGGGATTGTTGAGGATTTAGGTAAACCTAAACCAAATGTGAAGGAGCGTAGTGTTCACATTGTTGGAAAGTATGTGGGAAAACAAGGATTTCAGGGCCTTGCTTCAAGAAGGTACTTACCCTAATGAGCAATATTTTGATTAGGAGAGACTTCCACAATTTATTCCTTGATGCGTTGTTAGGTTTACCACCTCTCAAAGAAGTCGAGTTCAAGATTGAACTATCACTAAGTACGAGCCCTATAGCCATTCCACCATATAGGATGGCCTTAGCATAGTTGGTTGAGTTGAAGGCTCAATTGGATAAGTTGAAACAGAGAAAAGGCGAATCAAGCTGAGTGAGTTTCCTTAGCGAGCCCCAATATTTTTTGTCAGGAAGATAGATGGCTCCATGTGGTCAATTATAGAAAGTTGAGTCAGGCCACCACCAGGAACAAGTATCCACAACATAGGATTGATGATTTGTTTGACCAATTGAGAAAAGCCACATACTTTTCTAAGGTTGATATAACATCTGGTTGCCATCAACTGTGGATAAGGGAGGCTAACATTTTTAAAACTATTTTCCATATGAGATATGGACACCTTGAATTCAACATTATGTAATTTGGACTTACAAATGCCCCAGCCACATTTATGGACTTTATGAATAAGGTTTCTTACCCTACCTTAATAGATTTGTGGTCATATTTTTTGAAAATATTTTGATCTAATTGAGGTCCGTAAAAGAATGTGAGGCTCATTTGACCAAATCTTAGATGTTAGTACAACAAGTGTGAATTTTGGATAAGGATGACAAAGTTTTGGGGTGATGGGTTCTCAAAGTAGGGAATTAATTCGACCAAAATTGAGAATATCATCAAGTGGAAGGAACCATGTAAAGCACAAACATCCAAAGTTTTCTTAGAATAGTAGGGTGTAACCTGAGATTTATTTAGGATTTCTTCAAGTTAGCAAAGTGATTATGAGATTGACTTATAAAGGTGTTGAGTTTAAGTAGAATGACAGATGTGAAGAATCCTTCTAGCAGCTTAAGAAGAGGTCGATGTTTGCATCTATCATGAATACTCTTACATGTGGACATGGGTATATTTTGCACAAAGATGCCTTAGGGAATAAATTATGTGAGATACTTATGTAGGAGCGAAAGATTAGCAGCTTATGATTCTTCTAAGTGGTTGAAACCCCATGAGAAAAACTATCCCACCCATGACCTCGAGCTTGCAGTCGTAATCTTTGCTTTAACGATTTGGTAGCACAATCTATACAAGGGAAGATTCGAGCTAGACATTAACCACAAGAGCCTCAAGTATATGTACACTCAAAGATTTGAACTTTAAGTAGAGATGGTTGGTGGAATTTCTCAAAGACTATGATTTCCAACTTCAACACCATCTATGAAAGGATGGAGATCAAAGCATATATGCATCACATCATCAAGGAGTACAAACTAGGAGCATGTGCCATGTGCGAGCAAGCATGTTAATCTATCATCACATATGAGTCTAATCTGCCACGATAATTGATAAAGGCTCAAAATGGAGCTAGATTGATTCAGGGGATAAGAGCAGGGGTACAACAAGGTTAGCACACAAACTTTTAATTTGATGAGATAGGGCTAGTAAAACTTTGAGATCAAATATATGTGCCCAAGATAAACCTAATCAAGCATACCATTCACTAAGGCACACCACTCAAGATATGCCTTGTACCTAAGAAGAAACAAAATGTACTAGAGCCTCAAGATGTCCTAGTGATAGAATGGCATGAAGAAAAATGTCATAAATTATGTGCTAGATGTATCACTTGTCAACAAGACTGTCAAGATTATTGCAACCTCTTCCAATCTTTGAGTGGAAGTTGGATAAAGTTGTCATAGATTTTGTGACAGGTTTACCACATAATCAGAAGGGAGAGGATATCGTCTGAGTGATAGTGGATCAAGTAACTAAGACAACACATTTTTTAGCTATTAGGTCCACAAATTCAATTAGCAAGCTGGGAGAGTTGTATATCAAAGAGATAGTGAAATTGCATGGTGTACCACAAACTATTATATTAAACTATGACTCTAGCTTCACATCACATTTTTGGTAAAGTTTGTAGACAAATGTGGGCATCGTACTTACTATGAGTACAACATTCCACCCCATAAATTGATAGGCAGTTAGATAGAGTTGTTTAGCAATTAGAGGATATGTTCAAGATTTGTGCCTTAGATTTTAAAGGCAACTAGGGCAAACACTTGCACTTGAATGATTTTGCATACATTAATAATTATTAGGTTATCATACAAATGGCTCCATATGAGACATTGCATGGCGAAGATGCAGGGTTTGACAAAACCCAACATGATATAGGAAACTAATGACAAGATCCAACTAATCCAAAAACACCTAAGAAAGACAATGGACAAATATAAGAGTTATGCTAATCAAGGATGTCAGCCCCTAGAGTTTCAAATGGGTAATAAGGTGTTTTTCAAAGTTAGTCTAAAGATAAGCATCAAAAGGTTTGCTGCGAGGGGCAAACAAGCTCTACAATTCACAACACCTTCTCAAATCATCTATAGGGTTAGGGTATTTGTATACAAGTTGGAATTCATACCTAACCTGTTAGGCATCCAGGATGTGTTCCATGTCTTTATACTAAAGAAGTATTGTCTATATCTTTCACATGTCATTCATAGCAAACGAAATTAACTATAAAATAATTCCTCCAACAATGAGGCAATAATGAAGAGTCTCACAGTTTGAAAATAAGGACATACCATTAATGAAAATTCTACATAGGCATCACAAAGTGGATGAGGAAACCTAAGTGTTCGACAACGAGATGTGCATTAAGTATTCACTCTTCATTATCAACCATGTCCACTAGCATCTAAATTTTTTATAATATTAACAAATCCATTCTTTCCACCTACTGTTTGTAGCCATGTAATGAGCTTTCCCTTGAATTAAATAGCGCATACCTAGTGAATTGCTTGGTACAGTTAAGAAATGATGTACTTTGCTCAATAATCTAGAATAATAAAAGAAACATGATGATTATGGAAATAAAGGAATGAAATTTTTGTTAAAAAATATATTTTGGCTCGATTTGCAGACCTAGACTCAATGCTTGAGTCTTGACTAACAAATGTTGATACTAGAAATGAGGTCTTGGTTAGTTATAACTTAGACACGAATAGCAGCCTTGACCAAAAACAAAAAAACAAAAAAAAACAAAAAGCAAAAACAAAACTTATACTGCATCCTTACCATGTAGGGTCAACCTAGAGCACAATTATTCAACATAAAATCAAAAAAATGTTGATTAAATAACACAAAATATACCTCTTTTTTATCAAAATCACTTCCAAAATGTGAATCGTGTTCCATTTTGCTCAAGAAAGGGGTGCAAATGCCCTACAATCTAATGCCCTGATCTTGGAACCAAAGTGAATGAAACATTTAGTTTTCTACAAATTTTGTTTAAAAAAAAAAGCAATATTTATCATCAAAAGTGAATGGACAACTTGATATCTTTGCAATAGGAGTATTTCTGAGCTTGCTGAAGGGTTGTCAAAGAATTTTTACTGAAGAACGAAGAATATTTTGATGGTGGGTTGGGTGCAAAATAATGGAGAATGAGGAGCAAATGTGTTAAAAAATAAGGGTAGTTTTGTAACTTCCAAATTAGACATTATTCGAAATGCACACATATTAGTCAATAGGGTATATATAATAAAAGTGGGATACAATTAGTAGCACTCTAAAAAAATAGTGGCTAAGGTGAGTTTGACTAATAGGTGAAAAAGAATAATCCCATAAATGGGAGTGGCTCTCTTGCCATGTAATACCACAAAATTTTGTCAAGTAATTATAATAAAATAAAACAATTCAAATAAAGTAAACCTTGAGAAAACTATAAAATTTATGATGTAAAATACATACAATCAAATATATAAAGGGGTAGGCATACTGGAACAAAACACAAAAATTCACAAATGACAAACTCACTGGTTATCGCGATAATGATATTCACTACCACGGTAGTGTGTTCCTGCCAGAAACTCCAACAAAAACCGTGTTCTGGTTATTGTGATAATACTTTCTCACATATGGAATATGAATAAAACATGCACGAAAAGATTATGTAAAGTTTTCAAAATGACTATGGGCAACTTCAAAAAACATCATTACTAATATTTGTGCACAGGAAACAAGTACAATAGCAAGGAAAAGAGTTTAGGAAAGATATCCACCAAGGAAGCAACCCAAGAGCTTCCTAAACTCATCCTATTGAACTCTATATAAACCCAGCAAGAGCACAACACCCCATTCTCCCCACTCAAACAAGTGTGAATCACTTCTCTTTTTAGTCTCTTAGCCTTCTTCTTGGCATTCTTGTGTTCCCTAGTTGTTCCACATAACAACTGTAGTTGTAGAAAGGAGGAGAACTGATAATTCTATAGCACAGTAACAAAAACGTACTATTTGGCATTCTTTTGGAGGAACCGGAGGATTCAACAAATCAAAAAAGGTATAACGACCCTACCTCCTATCTAAGTTTCAAATGCATGGTTCATGGTCTAGAGTTTGAAGTGTTAGGATGCCAAGGTCATAGGAAAGTAAGGGATGAGAGAAACATACATAGAAATCCAATTTTTGTACTAGTTATCGCAGTAGTGATCACCATTCCCATGGTAATGCCTTTGTCCTCCTCTATTTCTACAAATCTTCCTTTGATTATTTCAGTAACCTACCACAGTAATGACACTTTTTTTTGAGAAACCCTCTGGTTACCGTAGTAATGCGACCCCTCTTTTGTGAATCCCACTGGTTACCGTGATAATGCCTCTGCAACCCTTTTTATCACTTATGTGTTCTAGTTATTGTGGTAATTACTTCTTCTACTATGGTACATGGAACCAAGACCACAAAGACCCATTTAACATCAAATAATAATGTATTGAAACTTGATCTTCAAGGTTAAAGGGTTGGGATAACACCACAAGGACTAGGAAGGATTTAAGCATCAAGGTGGAGATGATTTTCAAATTTTAACTTATTACTTTGACTCAAATATTATATACATGTGTGATTGATTAATTTAGGACTATGTTTGAATGAACATGTTGTGTCATGAATATGCATGCTTAGAGTAATATGATGAATGCATCAATCAAATATGGTTGTAATATCATGATCAATGAATGACTTGTCAACATGCCTATGATGTTATTATGTTCATATGATACTTTCCTATTTCATATCCTATTTAATATGTTATGTTTGTTTCACTAGTAAAGAAAGATTAATAAGGATGATAACCTCATACCGACGTTGTGATGGATTTCATCGTGAGTGTTCCAACTCATACCTGCCTTGCCTTTTATTTTAATTCTCTGAATTGCAACGAGGCATTTGGACTAACCCCACTTCTCAAATTGTGAATTGGGCATCTAGATTAAACCCACTTCACCGATGATGGGTTTGAGTGTCTATATTGTCCTCTCTCTCTAAATTTAGAACACTAAGGTGGATTATTTTCAATCTTAACATCAACTAATAACTAGATACTATTTGAACCACCTAATTAGTGAAAGTTTTTGACATTTATATTTTATTTTATTGAAATAATGATTTGAATATTTCGGATGATCCACAGGGCTCTTGAGCTCATCATTCTTTTCTAAAATTTCAAGAAATTAGTAATTAGAAGTTGCGTGACTTATAGATGTTTACATAGTTAATTTAGAATTTACTTTTGATAAGTCAAACATGTTGGCCCAGTTTTTCTTGTCAATTTTAAAGTTATTTCTGTTGTAATAAACTTGAAGGTTTTATACATCTTTAATTTGAAGTTGATTTTTAAATAAATAATATTAATTTATTTCATCTAAAGGTTTCAAAGTGTTATTGTGAAATCTGTATGAGTTATTGTCACAGGAAGTCTCATAGAGTTGAGACAATGAAAATACAAATAAAGAAAGAGATATAATGATGCACCGCCTCTTAGGTGGTCATAAATGATGTGCTCCGAACTAGATTATTAGGCCACAAGGAGGAGACTAGGTGTTACATGCCGCCTATTTAATGGAGTTAGTTCATTCACTTTATTGTGTATCTACATAAAAAATTATTATTGTCATCCAACATAAAAAAAATAACCTTTTTATTTTTCCAAATAGATTACCTTTTTTGTTTATAATATTTAGTTATTTAGGTTGCGTTTTTATTTTTATTTTTTCATTTATTTGTTATTATTGGTTGTTTATTTTTAGTTGTTAGAGATTTTATTATTTTTTGAAGACAACTTTATGGTAAAATTCAAAAAGTTGTTTTTGGGAATCAACAAACCAAATTTGTCTTTCGTGATTCTAAAAATTTTAGTTATAAAAATTATATCTAAATTTTATAAGAAAACAATTTAATTAAATAAGCAAAAGGAAATAGGTAATAATAAAATAAATAAATATGTTTTTTGTTATAAATAATAATCTTGAATGCTTTTATAACCCCTACTATTTAATATTTTGTAACCCCTTAATATTTAAGATTTTGTAACCCTTATGTCCAAATTAATTAATTATTTAAATATTGTAATTATGATTGATGTAACCCCTCATTTCTAAAATCTATATAATGGGGTGTTTACATTGTAAAGTTTGTATCAAGGTTGAACTTCAACTTATTCTTAAGAAAATGAAAAGCTCTCTCCCCTATTTCTATTCTCTCTAGTTCTCTTCTTATTTTATTGATCTTCTAGTAGTTTTTCTTTTATTTTATAACACATTATCAGCACGATCACGTTCTTTCTGAAAATATCTTGAAGATCAAAGAAACAAAAACTTCGAAGATGAAAGTTTGAAGGTATGATTTTAATTTATGAGATTAATTTTTATGTTATTATTTGAATGATGCATATCTTTTGTATATATGTATGATTTAATATAAATTATATATAATGTCACTGACCAAGAAAGTATGCTCTGTAGTTACGTTTTGAATGATTTTCTACATCAAAAATCAAAAGTCAAAATGTGACAAATGAATATTTTATTTGATATATAATCAATTACTTATGTTCTATTCTTGATTTTTATAATACAAATAGTACTA
>JAJIYU010003255.1:0-27320 GCA_030144865.1 Tinospora cordifolia | reverse complement strand
TAACATTTACAATAAACCCTAAATCTTCATGTTAAAAGACAAGGTTGAAACCACTATATTTATACTTTTATATTTAAAATATATTGATTTATATTTGTTTTCATCATTTGTAATCTAAATTATGCATATTTTTGCGTTTATGCAGAATTTTTTGAACTTCTCTAAGTGGACAAATTTTTACAAAACTTCTCTCGAATTTCTCTTACTCTTCGAATTAATTATGATTTTTGAAGGTCGAAGTTTGAGGCGAAGTCGAATTTTTGTTCCATGGGATTAATGATGGTGTGGGAAGACAAGTACAAGTGGATTGGAGGGCAAAGAGAGGCATTGTGAACTGCTCCATGACGGTGTAGCTACCAAGCGCCCTCGACCATGTTGCAAGTCGTGGGTGTAGGGAAAAGGCAAGTGAGCATGTGTGTGAGGTCAAGACACATGGATCATCAAGAACCTACGGGATGATGTCTTTTAGGTGGCCAATCCACAACTATCATCGTATAGTAGATCCCAAGAAATCATGGCCCTAGCATCGATAAGGGTTCATCTCCAACAAGGTCAGCATATTGATTTTGTGGGTCACATTGTAAGCCTACAAAAGTGTTGGCTACCCCAATGACATAGATTTGGCTATGAGCCAAAAGCCCTTGCCAAAATGAACTTCAAGGTCTGAGTGTAAGAGAAAATGACAACTTGATTCTTGGGCCTTAATTACTCTTTGAATGAAGGCTCCAATAAGTTGTTGGAATCAGAGGATGTGATTGTCCTAGAAACACTTATAGATGATGGACATACAAAATCAAGAAGATGAATCTATGAAACCTTCGTAGAACAAAAAAAAAAAAAGTGTGTAATCTAATCCTTATACCATCCCCTACCTCTGTCACCTCCATCGATTGAACATCTAATATAAATGTTTTACTCTTGTGAGGAGTCACCTATCCATGGTAAACAACTATCACCATAGGGCGTGTGCAAAGAGAAAATGGTTTTGTAAGAGGCCCAAGACCCATGAAAGCAAGATAAGTTGGTCGAATGGCTAATTTCTTGGAACTAATGGAGGTTAATTCAGTGGACTTGTAAAGTGGTTAGTGAAAGGGTCAATAGGTTATACAAGGGAGATAGATTTTATAATGAAGTATGTTGGAGCATGAGGGTTGTGGGTTGAAGGATAAAATAAGAACCATAAGAAAGACCATTTGCTTAGCTACAGTGGACATTGTTGCGCTTCCAAAAAAAAATTTAACAAATTAGCAAGTGCCAGTAGAGTTGTAATGCTTATTGTGGAGATCATAGTTCCTCCATTGGCTACTTCTCCACATAGTAGGTTCTTTTGGTGGGTTACTTATGATGTGCGATACTCGATGAGTTGAGTTATTAGACAACCTCATGGCACATATACAATCCTTGTTTAAGTAAAGAAATAAGTGGGGAATAAGTGGTTTACATCATTCTATGGCCATGTATAATTCTAGGAAGAACGAATTTTGGGGATGAAATTACTACCTTGGGAGTGATACTTGCAAGGCTATGTTGCATTGGTGGAGACTTAAATGTGATCTGGACATTGAATGAAAAACTCCACTGCCATACATTAACAAGATCAATTAATCCGCTCTTAATTATTAAGATGTAGTTGAGAGTCACTGCTTCATCAACCCCCCCTTCACATGGACCAATAGCAGAACACCACTAGCAATCTTCTGACTAGATAGATTCCCATTCAATGTAGGTTGGGAGGAGATATATCAGGGGCAGGATAGTCCACCCCCCAACAACTAACTTCTGGCATTGGCCAATTCTACTTGACACATCTTTGGGGTCTTGGGGTTCATCCCCATTTTGATTTGAGCAAACTTGGTAACTTTGGCTGACTTTAGCACTAATATGCAACAATGCTGGACTTCATCAAACTGTGAAGGGTGGGCAAGATATAGATTTATAAAGAAGCTAAAATTACTTGAAATTAATTTGGCTGCGCAAAGCCAAAATTTTGTAAGCCAAGAGAATTGATGATGGGGAACTCAATGAAATTGTTTTTTGTGGAAGCTGAGCTAGAGGAGGGCGATGGGGATGATAAAGATCACAAGTGGAGGGGCCATATCTTGGTTGACATCCAATAGACAACAAGGATAAAGTATGCTTCTAAGGGGAATATAAACTCAAAGTTATTCTATAAAATTCTTTGACGGTCAAAGAATTTTATTATGAAATTGGAAAGAGAGGGCGGTATAATGGAGGGGATATATAATATTTATTAGATAATTCTTGACTATTTCATACTTATGGGGGATAGAACGGGTGGATTCGTGTGAAATTGCAGCTAAGCATCAACATCAGTTGTAAAGGCTATTCCAAATGGAGCATAACACACAAAGGACATTTGTCATGGGAAGACTAATAATTGATGGCGTTACTCACAGAAAATTAAGTAGTGGACAACTATAGGAATGTTAAGAGGGAGGGGTTCCTATTAAGGGTGCATTTTGCTAAGGCCTATGATTTTATTTGTGATAAAGAAAAAACGTTTTGGCTAAAGATGATGTAAGTGGATTAATGGATGTTTGTTCTCGGTGAATTACTCTATATTCATCAATAGAAAGCCGAGAGGCAAGATTAAGGGAAGTAGGGGTCGTAAGCAGGAGGACCCATTGAGTTCTCACTTGTAGGTAGGGATAGTGTCCAAATCACTCATAATGTAAGAATGAATGTATATTTGTAATAAACAATGATGCTTGTAGTTGCACAACAAGAATGTACATATCATAAAACTTACATATATTTCAAAAATTGTTATTCGACGTCTCAAAAAATCATCTTGTGAGAGTCAATGTATTAGAAAATAGGGTTTTGACAGTCGCCCATCCATATGGAGGTAGCTGTGGGAGAGTGTCCTATCAAATACTTGGAAATGCCCTTGGGAAGACCCCCAAGGAGATATTTTTTTGTCCAAAACCAATGAAAAAACCATCAGAAGGAGAGTAGAAGGGTGGAAGCAAAGTTTATTGTCCAGGGGAGGTTGATGGCCATTGCCAAAGTTTGTCTGGGAGACCCTCCCCACATATTCATGTCTACTTTTCATATGTTAGTGAGGGTCGTTGCTATAATTGAATGATAATGATGAAGTTTTAGTGGAAAAATGATGAAAATATGGATGGTTGCCCTTTGTTGAAGTGGTCCCATGTTTTTCAAGATCTGAAACATGGATGACTCAGGGTGGGTAATTTACTAATTAGGATTAAGGCACTAGGAGGAGAGTGGTTGTGGAGATTTCAAGAATCTCGAAGTTCTTTATGGATGAAGGTAATCTTAAGTGTACATGGAGGGCAAGATAATGGAAGAGGAGCTACCATCTCCTTACAGGCAACCTATAGGGCCCCTTAGAAATTGATAAAAATTTATCTTGTCATCCTGTAGCAGATAGGTGGAAGCTGGGGAATGGACAAGTAATTAAATTTGGGAAGATACGTAGTATGAAAATCATCCTTTAAGTTGCAATTTCTGAGTTTGTGCAAACTATCAACAATTCATAATGCCCCAACCACCTCATTCATAGCCGGCAACAATCAAACCACAAAGCATGGATTATGTTGGAAATGAGTTTTCACAACTTGAGGATAACATGCAAGAGGTTGCTATATTAATGTAGATACTGGATGAAGTCAATTTACATAATCATGAAGATAGGTGATTCCTCGAGGAAATGTACTTGTAAATCATTATTCAATTACTTAATATCCTAGCAAAATGTTCTAATGCACTCAACCTTGTCATTTATATGCATTGCTAGAGTATCTACCAAAAGCAAGACTACTAGGCTGGTTGATTTGCTTAGGAAAGTTGAATACTGCCAACAATTTATGAAAAATCATCCCTAATATGACGCTACTCCCTTTTGTGGTGTTGTTTATGCAGGAACAAAAATGAAGAAGTAGCACATACTTTGGTACTTTTGTAGAGGCAAAGTTTGTGTATGATTGTGGAGTAATTGGGAATCCAAGCTTGGAAAGTTGAAGGCTTTGGAGGATAAAAAGCTGTTTATAGTTGTAGCATACTTGACACACTCCATTCTGAAACATAATTGGAAATGTGTACTTTTTGTTGTTTTCTTTGCAGCATGGTAGGAGCGCAACAAAATATTGTTCAAAAACTCTATAGCTAGGATAGATAATGGGAGAGGTCCTCTAGACTATCATTGGGCTATAATTTTAATGGTTGGCTCCAAGTGGCATAACATGTTGTATGGTCTATGATTGATGATGGTATAGCTCATCCCAATACAAATTCCTATCCTAATATAATTGCTTTTTTATTAATAAACTTAGGTTGTAGGCTAAAAACAACTTGCTCTTACTACTCCAAGAAGCAAAATTGAACAATGTCTGTTCTCACAACTTGGAGGGGGTGTGGCATTCATCGCTGAAAAGTTTATTGTTCCTCTCGTGCACACATTTCAAACAGTAGTGAAATACATACAAATCCATATGTTCAATCTTTATATTGGAGGCAGATGGGAAGTCAACAAGATTGAGGAGATACAATATAGGTCTCCTGTGCCAAATCTTCCATAACTTTCTCCCTAAGCTGCAACTACCAATAGACATGCTTCACAATTTCACGTTCATCCTTGCACAAACAACACCAAGAAGGATAAATGGTTGAGTTGGAAACCTCTTTTGCATGTCTGCACAATTAAGTCTTTATGGGCTAGTAACTGCCCAAAAATCCCGACTTTGACAGGGGAAAAACATGCAGATGGGAAGTCAACAAGAGTGAGGAGATACAGTATGGGTCTCTAGTGCCAAATCTTCCATAACTTTCTCCTATAACATAATAATCATAATGTATACTATGCAGAAAAAAAGACTCTTATTATGATTATGTTGACTGGATGAATTTCGAACTTTTATGTTATGGAGTGAATCAAAGTATCGTAAGAACTCGACGGGATTGCGCCCTTCGAAGGGCGCAGTCCCGTCGAGTTCTTACTTGTTCATGTCTACAACCCGGTTCATACATGCTTCACAATTTCACGTTCATCCTTGCACAAACAACACCAAGACGGATAAGGGGTTGAGTTGGAAAATCTCTTTTGCATGTCTGCACAAGTAAGTTTTTGTGAGCTAGTAACTGCCCAAAAATCCCGACCTTGACAGGGGAAAAACATGCAGAAGAACATAAGAACTTGATCCCTCTCTTGCATATTCTCAAAAAAAAAAAAAAATCAAAAGAAGGTAAAAGGATCAATGAAACATGTAACTCATTTTTTATTTTATTTTATTTTATTTTTGGGGAAAGGAAGCATAGCTATATTTATATCTAAAAGATAAAGCTGAAAGTACATAGGTAGCACCTGTTCGGCAACCAACAATTTGTTGTTTGTGCAGGGGGGATGAAGTGATGATGCGTCACCTGTTCGGCAACTACACCTATCTTGCTAGGGGATGATTTAATGGAGGATGCAAATGCTCAACCAAGGAGTCTCATAGCTTATAGGAGGACAATAATGTTCGCTATATGGTATAGTGTGTGTGAAGAAAGAATCAATAGGATGTTTAATGACATTTGTCAGGATGTTACCGGTATATAGGAGAGATCCATCATTCTTTTTTGTGCATGGATCTCTATAACTAAATTGAGTTGGGGGTACAGTTTTGGAGATTCGATTGGTAATTGGTACAGTGTTATGCAGTTCATGTAATGTTGTCCAGATAGCTCATTTGGCAGCTTTTCTTTATTAATATAATTATTATCTAGTTTCCTTTCAAAAAAAAGTACATAGTTAGGGATAAGATATTATCCCAATAACAATGAGACAACAAAACAAGATCCTAGACACCACAAAATGTGATCCTCGAAAGTAATACAAAACAGAGGAATAGCACCTAACCCATTCCATTGAAGTATGCTCTTTAGACAATTCTGAAACTAAAACCCAAGAAGCAAAGAGAGATACTGCTCTATCGCAAATCCTATCTATCTTATTACAGTCAAGATTGTAGGACACTAAACCCAAGTTCTTGCTTTGACCTTGATGTTTTCCCATTGTACATCTATGTTCTCAACCCTGTCCCTAAAGGCCCTGTTGTTTCTTTCTATCTAGAACATCTACGAAGAAACATATAGGCAGTCAAACTAGTGCCTTTCTTCAATAGTTAGAGAGGAAAAGAGCATCCTCAATGTTCCGTGGTAATCTTTATCGTTGCCCAAAAACACAAACCATTTGCTTTGAATCCCATTTGCAAATCCACACTTGAAAAAGAAAAGAAAAGAAGATGATCAAATCTATCCCTTTCTGAGAAGCAAAAACAGTATCAATGAGGAGAGATACACCTATGAGCAGCATGTCTCTTTAGGTGGTCACAAGTGTTAATTTTCTTGTAAGTGGCTGCAACCTAAAGAATCTAACCATTGTTAAGCTTTTACAGGCCAATTGGTATTCAAAGAGGTAATGGGCAAGGGTTTGGTGTGTGACCAAGAAAATTGAAAAACCATTTACTAGAAAGACTCCATTGGAGCCTAGGGTTTGAGTAAAGGTGTTACAAGAAGACAAATCAAACATCAAAAGGACAATTTATAAGGGTTAGAAGGACCAAAAGTTCTCTATTGGTGAGACCATGATAAAAATGGAAGTTCCCTGACTTGGTGGGATTCATGTTGGAGTTTTTGCTAAAGAAAATGCAAGTAAGTGATATTCCAAGGTAAAGGTTGTTAAGGTTTGGAGTCTCTAAGCCAATAAGGGTGAATCCGATTGTGGATCTTCCTAGAATTGAAACAACATACAGTTACCAAGTTTGGGTGTGACGTGGATCATCACCTTCTGATTAAGAGAGAAAATAATTTTCCATGGACTCTCAAATGTTCTCTGACTGGTCCTGAAGGCACAACCCTTTGATTGAAAGTCGATAAACCATCATAGATACTCCTAATTGCTATGGACCACTATGGTCCATAATGTCCATGGTGATTGAGGCTTTTTGGCTAGTCTTGACACCCGTTTCCCACACAATGCCTTATTCTACAGGTCAATGTTCTTTATCCTTAGTCCCCATTAGCATTAGGTCTCTACAACAACTCGTAGCTAACTAGACTAGAAATCCCTCCTCCTTTTGCCATAGAAAAGCCTTGAACCTCCTTTTGATCTCCTAGGTGACCCCCATTGGAATCGAACATGGAAAGTTAGGTAGTATGAACAGAAAGCTACTAGAAACTACTATAATTTAAGTGAATCTTCAGCCCTTGGAATGAATAGCTTCTTCTAGTCGTAGCCATTTGTTCATACTATGGGCTGGACCTCTAGAGTGAGATGAAGTAGGGTTTCCCTCAAAGGATGACCAAGATATATAAGTAGCCACACTAATTAAGCGCTCAACTCTATTAGCTATGCAAGGATTGCTACATGTTGACACTTGGTAATTTACATTTTTCCTCATTGACTCAAAGCCCAAACATCATTTTGAAACATTGAAGGAGCTCGAAAGCATTAGTAATGACAGCCTCCTCCTCCCCCTTAAGAAGTAGTACAGTATTATCAGTGAATTAGTGGTGGGAGATCCCCATTTTGTCCTTCCTCTAAATGAATGCCTCTATGACGCCATGCTAGTGAGCTCTAATGAAGAACTTACTTGTGCAGTTTGCACAAGTGTGCATAGAAAAGGAAACATGTATCTCTTTGCGTTAATCCTTTCTTCACAGTTGATGTTTCCTCTTAGCTTGCCTTTGCGACATAATCATAGGCCTTTACAAAATTGACCTTGAAGAGAAATCTTTCATGTTTGTTTGTCGATGATCCTGTACTGCCTTATTGACAAGCATAACTGCATCCAAAATCTGTCTCCCCGATATTTCCAATGTTTCTTGCATGATTGCCCTTAGTCTCATGTCTGATAGTCTTCATAGTAATCTTATATAAAACTTGTGGCAAGGCTAATAGGCTAAACATCTTAGAGATGCCAAGAATTTCTCTCCTTTGGGTGAGGCGAATGTATGTTTCGTTTTTAATTATGTTAATGATCTTCAAATGATGAAACTCCTTGAAAATCTTCATGACGTCTTCTTTGGCAATCTCCAAGGAATGAAGCCATAAAAAATCAGCTGGTGGTTCGTTGATTGGCCATCATTGGCTCCGCATGAAGTGAGACCAGGGATTGACTTTCTCCCTTCGTTATTTGCCATTTTGAATGACTTTCGCTTGTGGGAATCTAGGGATTAGTTGGGCAAAATCTGGACGTGAAATGTTTCTTGAGATTTAGAAACCAGTGGTGTTGTAATTTCGTTGTGTTTTCTTATTATGAAAAATCTGAAATTGTGACCTCAAAAAAAATCTGAGGATCTTGACTGTAATTTGTTCTCACGCTTATTTAACATTTATGTAAGAGCTGTTCTGATGTAAATGTGAATAATGGTTGACTACGTTTTCATTACTTGTTGCATGCATTCCAAACATTAGAATGCACAGAACAATATGTATTCCTCCAATGAACTTTAGTAGCATCATGAGCTATCATTATTAAAAATTATTTTCCGTTGTGAAGTATAAACTCAAATCATGTTTCCTTGACATCTTTTTTACTTCTTTCTTTTTTTTTTTTTTGTTTTTTCCATCCATGCAGATCAGACTAGTAGCTTTTTATTTAAGAAAAAAGTTACTAAAAAAGGGGCTTGGGAACTTGTGGATAAGGGAGTCCTACCGACTAAATACAATTCAAAATATGTTTTTATCGTCTCAACAAATCCCTAAGCTGTACCCTTTGGCAAGGTTGAAAAATTAATCCAAAATGAAGCCAAAAAAAAAAAAAAAAGTGAGGGCATGCAAACAACACAATACTCGTTCTCCCCCATTCAGCAACCATACATTTTCTCTCTTTCCATACAACTGAACCACAACAAAGACCAAACTGACTGCGTAAGCTTGCTCTTTGAGTAGGTGCTGTGGGGATTCCCCATCGCTCCTGTTTGGATACCTTATATATATATATATATGTATGTATATATGTATGTATGTATGTATGTATCAAGGTAGTATACATAAAAGTATTTCATAATTTGGTCATTTTATACATATATTTTTCACTCTTACCTTTTCTAATGAGAAGGTCTCATATGTTTATATTACTGACTTTCATTTGGATATCAATTAGATGTGCTTGTGAATTGCCTTAATTGTCAATCAGTGATGTTACAGTTACTGATATACAACTATTTGCATAGACAGGTTTAGATGTCTGTGAGCAGTTTATGGATGTCAATGAGATGATCACCGACGAAGATCTTGTGAACAAAATCAATTTGCATGGAAATGAGGTGACTCATAGATATTATACTCCACGAGCTGAAAACCAGATTCGACAACTTGTAGCAAACATGGTTCCTAGTTTCAGCTCAAGAAGACCAAGTGCGAGGGAGTTGAATCTCCTAAAAAGGAAGGCAAAGAACAATGCTAAAGATCAAATAAAAGGCTGGTCTGATGATGGGGATTTTGAGCCACAAACTCAGAATTCAACTGTACCAAAAGCCTCTGGTTCTGATCCAGTGAGTTCAAATAAGGTAGGAGGAAGATCTCAATTACCATAAAGTAGTTATGCATAAAATCCTGGATAATTTGTTTACTTTCTGAATAAAATCTGGATTGCATGAGCACTAGTGTTATACTCTCAGAGCTGTGTTCTGATTTTTTGAAGTGAGCTATCGTTAATAGAAACTGTGACTTTGCTGCTACAAAATGGTTTCCTTTTTTCCAGTCCTTCCCCCATTTCCTTTTTCAATGTTTTCTCCCTTTTCAGATTGCACCAAGATGTTTTGATTTCTATAATTCTGTACATGGAAAAAAAAAATGGAGAAGAAGAAAACAAAAAAAGGTATCATCCTATGGGGAAAATAAACATGGACTCAACCATGCCTTTGCCTCCAGTATGTTGGATTGGCTACTTGATTTGCTCAAGGATAAAAAATTTGATTCAATTTCAGCTATTTGAAAATTGGAATTAATTCAGAGAATTTTCATGCATGCTTAAATGTCTAGATTTATTGTAGCTATAAGCTAAAAACCAATACAAATATATATTTTTAAATACATAAAAATACCAATAGGTGACTTAAGAAAATCAATCTTGTGAAGTGGGTTGACAGATTTGAACTGGTGAATTTAGGTGTTAGTTCCTTTGATATCCAATTTTATAGCGACTTGTTTCTCAACCATATAATTCACTACTTTGAACTTTACCAAGTTTACTTTATTACTCGAATATATATATATATATCTTGTTTTATTATTGTTTAGTAAACGAAGACTGAGGAGCTCTTAATTTTTACATTTCTATCTCATTTCAAGTTTATTTATTTATTTATTTTGCTTCTCTTCCTCTTTTTTTTTTTTTTTTTTTTTTTTTTTTTGTGAAGCATCCTATAAGCTATTTAGGTTGTTAGCTTGTTAAATTAATTTTTTCTAATTATATTGCAATATATATTGATGAAGTTGAACTAATACACAATTGTTAGTTTTTTTCAATAGATGAAATAACATTTTCTTTTGCTTCTCTATAGAAATTTTTATAATTTTATCTAATTTGGTTGTATTTTATTGATCTTTTGGTTGAATTGTTGCAGTTTTGAATTGAGAAATGGAATTTTTTTAATCGAATTTTATTTAATTTGCTCCTTTTTATTTTAATAAATTATTTTGGCAAATTTTTGCTTATTTATTTTACATACACTTCATAATTTGGTGGTTAAAAAAGGGAAAGCTTTTCTCGAATCTCACTGAATCTTTCAGGGAAATTTTTGGAACAATGAATTTGCTTCCCACTTTTCTCTGTCAAGGGCTACAAAATTAGTTGTATTACAAGTCACAATGTCAAGGGCTACATTATTAGTTATATTACAAGTCAAAATGTCTTTTATGAGTTTATTTCAGGATGCAATGGAGGTTTTCTGCTTTTCTGTGTCTCTCAATACATTGGTTGGCCCGGTTTCTAAAATTAGTTTCTCTGCAGGCATCTACAGGTGCTGTTCTAGATGAGGAAAGTTTTGTGTATGATGGAGATGGTCGTTGGCCTTTCCAAAATTTTGTAGAACAGCTCATACTTGACATGTTTGATCCCAGTAAGCACGACATCTGCTCTATGTCAGTCTGCTTTCCATGTATTTTGTTTCTGATGCATTACATGATAGCTTCCATCATAATAGATTATTTGGATGTGACCTTGTCTCAGCTTGGGAGGTTCGTCATGGTAGTATGATGGCTTTGAGGGAAATTTTAACCCAGCAGGGTGGTTCTGCTGGAGTAGTTACACATGATTTGAGCTCTAAAAATGAAAACTTATATGAGATGGAAGACAACCACAAGTTGGACACTGTTAAGAGGGTCAGGCAACTTGACTTGAACATTCAAGCTGGTCGGGAGGATGCTGAACCAGAGAGGAAAAGACATAAGTCTGAAGATGTCTGTTGTAGAATGGCGACAGCAGCTTCTTTGGACAAGGATATTAAGTCTAATATTTGTTTGAAAATGGAGGATGTCAGATGGAGCTCAACTTCCACACAAGCTAATGGTGGGCATTCTACTGGATTTATTAAGAATGAACCCCAGATATATGTGAATGACCGTGATGCTCCTACTGAAAAATTTATATATAGAATTGGTGAGAAAAGCTCTGTTGAAGATTCAAGCTACATCTCCAAAATAAATGCATTGGAAGTTATATCCGCAAATGACAAATTGATGAAATTTCTGAAACTAACACGAATTTCATGGGTTAAAAATTGGGAATTTCTCCAGGATTGTGCCATTCGTTTCTTGTGCGGTTTAGCATTAGACCGGTATGCTTACTGCTCCCATGTCTCACATTAATTTTTTTCATCCTGGTAAATACTTATGCAATTTTCTGTTAATTCTGCTACCATTTTCACTAATTGGCATGAATTTTTTTTATTTTTTGTTGTTTTCAAGCATCCCAATTGCTTCCATTTTTGGATCTATTTATTTATTTTGTGGTTTTTATACATTCAAACTCATACGTCCCAATTATTTTATTTTTGCAGTTTTGGGGACTATGTTTCCGACCAAGTTGTTGCCCCAGTTAGAGAAACCTGTGCACAAGCACTGGGTGCTGTTCTCAAGTACATGGATCCTTTGCTAGTTCGGGAAACATTGAATATCTTATTACAAATGCAGGTAAATACTTTAGGTTCTTATGTCATCAATCTGAATGGCAGACTCTGGGATTATTTTTGGTAATACTTCAGGTTCTTATGTCATCAATCTGGATGGCAGATGCTGGGATTAATTTTGGTTATACTTTAGGTTCTTATGTCATCGATGTGAATGGCAGACTGTGGGTTATACTTTAGGTTCTTATGTCATCGATGTTATTCATACACATGAAAATATTGAGTGCCTTTTAAATTCCTTGTTCATATTTTTTCAGTTTAGACCAGAGTGGGAGATTCGTCATGGGAGCATGTTAGGTATCAAGTATCTGGTTGCTGTTCGACAGGTACAATTCTATACTTCCCATCACTACTTAATTAATGCTGGAATTTCAAGACATTTCTTTTCTAGTTTTGCTTCATTTAGTTTTAACATGTTGCTTAAAGAGCTGGTTTTGCCACCACGTTAAATTGTACAGCATGGCCTTCAAATAATTTATATTACACTCTGAAAAAATCATTTTTTTTTTCAATCCTATTGTTGTTTTGATTTCAATGAATATATCCTATTCATGAACACCTTTTTTTGTGATTGTTTGAGATTGGACACATTTTGCCAAAGACAAGTTCTTTACTACTCAATTGAAAGTTGTTCACAAGGTCAATTAAGAGATATCGTAACCAATGACACATTTCTCTGTCCATGTTTACAACACATTTACAAAATTAAAAAGTGTAGAAATGAGGTGAACTACAAATATGAAATTAAATGCATCCAAGCAATTGCATGATGATAAGCAGGACCAATTCTTAAGTAGGTATCCTTGGTTCTAGATTTTTTTCGTCACCTTCTGTAAGGAGAAGGCTTGATGCTAAACATGTGACTTGCATGATCATTGGAAGCTTCTCCTGCTCGAGCAGCTAGAGGCTTGAGAGATTGGTTGGGCGTAGCTCAGTATAATTAACCAATCATTTCCATAGACCAAATCTTCTACATTTTCTAGAACAAGAGACCTTCTATCTTGATTGAATGTTCTATCACCAAAACTTAAAGTAGGTTTAGATGCAACAATATTCATGGTTGTTCAAACAATGATTTGAAGTTTTGAATCTATGAATCTCATGGTTCTCATCTAATTAGAGAAAAACTAATTTGAGTCCTTAACATGATACATAATGCTTTTGAATCTTATATCAAATGTTAAAAAGTAGGATGCTTTGTAAGGGGGTAGTATTTTACAATCTCTATAGTTTTTGCTTTGTTCTTTCAGCTTGGATATCTCATCCAGCTGCTTGTATTTCCAGATGTTTGTACTATCTTTTATTTTAATATATAGTTCTGTTTGAAAAAAAAAAACAAAAAAAAAATGTAAAAAACTAGGATCTTATGATTCTAATCCCTATAAATGTTAATGAAAATTCACAAACAAATGGCAAAATGTATGAGGGTCACTTTATTAATGATTGGATGAGTACTTGAGGGGATGGTGAAACTTTTTAAGTGTAAGAATGGGGACTGACATATTGTCTTCTATTTCCACTGTTTTTTATAACCACTTTACTATCAGTTTATACATTACATTTTGTATTCTCTTTCAAAAAAGAAAGTTTTAGGGGAATGTGAGAAAAGGACCACCAATAATTTGGTATTAGTCGTGATATGTTATTTTCAACCTAGATGAAAAGTTTATTATTTTTAGTAGAATGAGATGTTGAAAAAAGAAAAAACAAATTTCCCAAACACCATATCTTTGTGATTGATGATATAGGAATTCATCAATAAATGAAAGATTGAGGTTGTGTTTGGTTGAAGATTCAAAAACTAGGATTCAATTCAAAAATTGAAAAGTTAGAAAATGACTTTGTTTTTATCCAAAAGCTAGGATCCCATGCTCTCCAAATTTGAAATTAAGAAATCAGATTTTAAATTTCAAACCAAACGCTGCCTTATTTTCTGTTTAATCTGGAAAAGAAAACTTATAAAGTTAAATATTGTATTGTTAAAGTTGTCTAACCCTTCACTAAGAGAACCCCATATATGCAGAAGCTTCCGGGAAGGGTTACCCTTTTTCTTTGATAAAGAGACAATGAAGCATTGGCAAAATGAAGACCATTAAATTTAATTTTAATGAAAATACAAATATAGGTAAATATTGAAAGCCAACAGGTGACAAGGACTGAAGATTTTGGTACTTGGGAGTAATTATTCATCAAGAGGGAGAAATTGGTTGAGGATGTCAATTGTATAGTTAAAGTGAGAAGCATTATGTGGAGGTATGCATTTAAATTATCATTTGATTGATGCATCCTGTCAAAGTTGAAAAAAGAAAATTTTATAAGACTGCTGTTTGAAGAATTACGTTCGAAGGACCAAAAAGTGGCCACTAAAAAAACAAAATGTTAACCAACTGAATGTTGATGCAAAGCAAATGTAAGTTTCATATGTAGTAATACATTGAAAAGAAAATAAAAGATGAACATATTTAAGAATTTGTACTTGTAACCTTAAGTGGAGATGAAAGGGGAGAAGATCAATGAATGTGGTTCAAGTTCATAATCTTGATTTGTATATCATGTCATGGAAGTAATATAGATTTCTGACATTTTTGTAAATGAAGTCTGTTCTAATGACCTTGTTATAACAAAATTTCTGCTTGTCGAATTGGGCTTTTTTTTTTTTTTTTTCTTCTTCTTTTATCTTTTTGTTTTAAGCAAAGGTTTCAGCAAAGATAAAATTGATTTAAATTGGGTTTTTTCTGGGTTATTTTGTCATATATAAGTATATACATCATAGAGATAGAGATGGAATTGTTTTGATTTTTCTTTTGGCCTTTCATGATCTCCTTGGTTAGTTGGTTACCGACTACAATAATGGCAGTCATTGATCCTGGATTTTTATGATAAATATTTTACTTTAATCTGTTCAGAAATCAATATATTTTTACATAAAAGACTTGGTTACTATGGGTTTAGAAGATGCTTTTTCCGAGTGGCATTGGATCCATACTCAGGCAAAACTGGTTAGGATCAAAGTTGATTACTCCATTTGAAGACCTCAAGGTGATGAGGGAGTGCATTGCGCTAACATCATCATTTATTCTTGTGCCTCTTTGAATGAATTTTGTTTACTAATTTTTCTGTATGTTTCTTCAATTTTACTTTTTATCGTAGATTGCAGTTAATTAGCTACTAATATATTGTTATTTTATCCAGAGATTATGAATCTTTTGTTTAGTGTGTTTTATTTTTTTATTTTTATTTATTTATTTATTTTTGAAACAAAGACTATATATCGATAGAAAAGATAATACAACCAGTTGGATGAGATATCGAAGCTGTTAGTACAAAAACTATAAAGATCGTAAGATACTACCCCCCTTATATAACCATTCCCCAAATGAGTAGCCTAATCCTAATTTGTTGTTGAAGATCTATGTATCAAACAAAAAATTAGATCTTTCCTAAAGTGTGCTCTTTGATTTCTATTTTTTCAAAAAAATTTTGGTATTTCGTTCTTCCCATGTGCCATACCATATAGCCACCAACACCACCTTCCAATATGGCTTGATATGAGCATGTATACCCCTTTCCGAAATGCTGAAAAGAGTGGTAGTATCAAGTGGAATGAGGTCGGTGTGAACCTGCCTCAACTAATGCCAAATAGCTTTCACCATGTCGCATTCTTCTATCAGATGCTGGGTTGTCTCCTCATGATTCCTGCACATAAGACAAATGGAGGGACTCAGACTAAAATGAGGGAGTCTTCTTTGTATGTTTTCTATAGTCTTTAACTTTCTCAATCTGATGAGCCACATTAGAATCTTGGCCTTCATTGGAACCTTTGTTTTCCAAATGAAATCTATAGAAATCTGTGGTTGTCCATTGATCTAAGTGTTGAGCTGACTCATAAACGACCGTGCTATGAATTTCCTACTGTATTCCTCATTCCAAAATGGTTTGTCTTCTGTACTACTATTATTCAAATGAAAGCTATTAAAAGTGTTCAGCATCTCTTCAAGATCATCCATATGGGCATCACTGTTGTGACTGGAAATGTGTAGATTCCATGCCCATTGCATCCTTCCCTCCACTATACTGCAACTTCTAAATTCTAAAATTGTGGATTTTTTTTTTTTTTTTTTTTTTTTTTTTTTTTTTTTGTGAAAGTCTACACATGTTTGGGAACCTTACTTGGAGCGTGCCCTTTTCGCACCAATTATCAGTCTAGAACCTTACTTTATCTCCTTTTCTAATTTTTCATACATCGTAAGGTCTGAATTTGTCATAAATTCTGAATATGTCTTTCCATGGAGACCGATGGTTGCATTTTCTATTTAAGCATGCTTCTCTCCCAAACTCTTTGGTCCCATGAATGCTGCGCATTGTTCTAGCCCACAATGACTCTGGGTTCTCTATCATCCTCCACAACTACTTTTCCCTCAAAGCAATGTTTTGCTTGATCACGCCCCCAACTCCTAACCCTCTTTTACTTGTTTATTGATTGACTTGCCTCCACCGTACTATACTTTGGCCTTTCTCCGAGTCCTCATGATTCCATGGAAATTTCCTCATCAATTTCTCGATATTAGCAGTCACTGTTCTTGGCATCCGAAAGACTGACATGAAGTAGGTTGGCAAAGCTTCTAACACAGTTCTCAAAAGAAGCAATCTACCTCCCCTAGATAAGTAACTTCTCTTCCAACCTACTATTCTTCGTTTGATGGTATGCATCATTGAATGCCAAAATCCAATTTTATAAGGTTTGCTTCCAAGGGAAGACCTAGATAATTAATAGGCCACATGCTCGGAGAGACCCTTAAGGATGTAGCTGTGACTTCTACCTTTGCAGCATCTATGTTAAGACCAAACAGTTGACGTTTTGCACCATTTATTCGCATTGCGGTTAAGAAGCTAAAAGCTTGAAGCACATTTTGTACTGTTCCGATTTCCTGCTTTTTATCTTACATGAAAATAATACAGTCATCAACGAATAGGAGGTGAGTAAGCTGGAGGTGCTCCTTGGCTATGTACAGACCTTCTAATTTGCCTGCTTGTACGGTTTTTTGTATCACACATGTAAGAGTATCAACAACCATGGTGAATAAGAAGGGGGATAGACGGTCCCCTTCTTGCAGTCCTCTATACCCATTGAATTTGCCCCTCGGTCTTCCATTTATAAATATGGAATAATTAACCGTCTGCAAACAGGCCTGAATCCACTTTCTCCATTGTTCCCCAAAACCTTTCTCCTACATTACAGAATCAAGAAAACTCAACCTAACTGAATCATAAGCTTTCGCTAGGTTTACTTTTAACAAGAAGCTTTGTTTCCTTGTAACTCGGTGCTCTTCAACTGCTTCATTTTCAATCATAATTGCATAAGTTATTTGTCTATCCTGGACAAACGCTAGCTGGTACTCACTCACTGTTTTATGAATAACATAGCGGAGTCAATGTGCCTATGTTTTAGTAATAATTTTGTATAGTAGGCTGGCAGTTAAACTGATGGGCTAAAGTCTTCCACCTTCATAGAGTTAGATTTCTTTGGGATTAAACACATGTAGGTCTCATTGACCTTTCTATTAATAATCCCATCCCTGTGGAATTCCTTCATACGAGCTAGGATGTCCTTCTTAACAGTATCCCAGTTGTACTGAAAAAATGCCAAGGTAAAACCATCCGGTCCTGGGGCCTTCCCTCCATCACAGTTGAAAATAGCCTTGTTGATCTCATCTTCCTCAAAATTTCTTTCAGGCCACCGAGTATCCTCTTCCGTCAATTGTTGCCAGTTTAGCCCTTCTACCTTCCATTTATCTGACCTCAATTCATCCAATAAATCGGAGAAATGCTTCACAATCAGATGCTGAATTTCCTACTCAGATTCAACCAGGTTTCCTGCTGTGTCTTCCAACTTTGATATAATTGCACAAGATTGGCGCAAGGACAGAATTCGATGGAAAAATTTTGGATTAACATCCCTCTCTCTAGCCCATTTTATCTTAGCCCTTTGTCGGCATTGTCTCTCATCTCTGCATTCAATAATTTGTAATCTTTCCACTAGTTGTATTCTGTCTTCCAGAAGATCAGGGCTTTCTTCCATCTCCAACCATCGGTCTACTTCTGTGAGACATCTTTGAAGATCAATTTCCTTTGCCCTATCCACCGCGACAACTTTAAGCTTCTTCTTAAAATTCTGGAGTTTCAACATGAATTTATACCCCTCCCAGCCCTGGCTTGTGTCATTTTCCTATTCCTTTTGCATCATTTGGAGGGCCTTCCGCTGGTATAACGATTCGTTGTTGAAACGAAATGGGGCAAGGCCCCATTGGATCTCCTCAGTGTCCAACATGATTGCCCAATGATCTGAAGTTAGCCGTTGTAAGCCCCAGATTCTCTGCTGATTAAATTTCTCGCTCCATGCTTCATCGCACAAGAATCTGTCAAGCTTGGACACGGTTGCATTAGCTCGACCATTGCTCCGAGTATAATTTATATTCTTCAAGTTAGGTTTGAATAGTTGCATATCATTAATCCAGTCTTCAAACATCCTCATGGACCCCGTGATGTGCTGACTATCCTTTCTCTCTCTGATAGACCTAACCATGTTAAAATCTCGTCCCATACACTAAGATCCCTGGATGGTAGCCGAGATGGCAGCAAGCTCAATTAGGCAGTCCCCTTTCCTCTTTTATCACACGGGCTATAAACAGCTGTGAACCACCATTCCACTTCATCCCCACGTTTAATTTTAATAGGCAGCGAGTGTGTCCCTTCATGTTGTTCCAACACTGTCACATTCCATATATCCCACATGAGCAGGATGCCTCCGGCCATACCTTTTGCTGACAACATAGCCCAATCGACGAAGTGTCTTTTCTAGAGGCACACAATCAAATCTGGTTCAATAATTTCTCTCTTGGTTTCTTGCAAAGAGATCAAATCTGCTTTGGCTGCAGACACTGTCTTCCTTATTAGACCTTTTTTGTTCTCACAGCCACACCCACAGATATTCTAGCTGAGAATCTTCATAGACACTAATAAACCCCAATAAGATAGCTGGTCCATTGGACGGCCAGCAGTTGAGCGTTGATTGAAAGGAGAAAGTCTCGGACTCTTTCATATTCGATCTGCTGTATATTTATTCCTTGAACACCATCATCATATCTGGTCATCATCTGCTGTTCTCATGCTGATATACCTCCTGTGTGGCTTGGCATCGTCGCGTTTTCATGAATTAGACAACTGATACTATTCATATGCCTTGAAGAGGAGTTGTTATCTTGAGGTTCCTCCAGTTCGCTAGAGTAGATAGAAAGGGTAGGAGCAAGGTTAGGATTGCGTACTTGGAATTGATCTTCATCTTCCTCCTGGTATTCAGTCCGGCTTCTCGGTCCTGTATCCATTCCTGTGTACGCAGTGTTTGTGATTGGTGTCTCGGGGACCTTCTTCGACCCATCCATATTATAAACTTCGTTTTAATATGAGTCGGAGCCCAACTCATATTATAAACTTCGTTTTAATATGATACTATTCCCTACTTGGCCTGTCCATTGGGCCATAACGCTCTTCTTTCTGCTTTTCCCTTCCTTACCCACTCTGCGATAGACCTGTAAAATGGGGCTCACTTGAACTTTAGGCCCACAAAACTAAGTAGTTTCTGCCGGGCTTGGATTCCGTGGTCCACTCGTTATGACTCGTTCAGGAGCTCGAGCTCAAACTTCATTAGCCACTTTTGTAGCCTAGCCCATTGTTTTGAGCTCTTCTTCTTGGGTGATATGATAGCCTTCGTAGTCGGCCGACTAACTCATTTTCGATGTCTTGCGTCCATTGGTGCAATGACTGGTTTCTTCAATAACGCTGCTTGACATCTGTTTTGTTCCTAAACGTTCGACATCATCGTCATCCTTGAGATTTGCACCTTCATCGTCACTGTTGGGGATCTTAATCTTCTATTGTCGGTGCTCGACGTATTGCCATTTTTCAATTTCCATGATGCCCTTCGGGTGTTTGCCGGTGAACTGGTCCAGAATTTGTTGGTGAAGCTCCTTGATCTCTGCTCCCCAGTTTCATTCAATCTCTACCAGTTGAAGCTCCTGGATACCTTCGTTGTCGTAAATTTCAAACTCTTTTGGAAGGAACCTCGAGTCGTGTCCTCTGAGTTTTAGAAAAGCCATCTCCATTGATATCGACGAGCTTGTAATGTTCGCAATATCCAACAGCCCCCCACACATTTCACCAATCTTATCAAACGTGTAGACGTTCCACTTCTCAGGTTGTATATCTTCCACCCCCACCCAACTATTCCAGTAAGCAATTTGAGCTCCATTTTTTGCCGTTTCATCACATCATTCCTCGAAGTAAAACCCCCCTACAGTGGATGGTATTTTTCTGTTTGCAGTTTGTGAATCTCCATCTTGTCATGGCAGTATATCTATCCCCTTGCTACATCCAACCTTATGATATGTATTTCTCGCTACAGAAGCCGTAGGATCGACTTTGCGATGGTCTTCCATGAAGTCTCATCGAAAGTCCTTATGATTGGAAAATCCTTCCCATCTTGGTTAGCTCGGTTGACATTTTCCTCGTCTTATCGTCTCGCTTTAGTGCAATGTTCGTCTTTAGACGACCCTTCCCTACTGTGTCCCTTGTCCATGCTCCTCTATGCCCACTCTCCTCATCCCTTGTGACCGTCTTCGTCGTTGGGCGCGATTTATTCGTTTGGTCCCCTAGGGCCTCCTTCCTTAGACGAGCATCTTCTTCTTGAATAACTGCATCCAACGCCTTCCATAGATTATGCCACACCTTCATTGCACGTTCCTCTGGGAGTACTATGCTTTCAGAATGGCCATCCACCAGCTTAGAAAGCTTGATGAATCTTCCTCAGTCATTGACAAACACCTCCATTAGTAAGTTGTACCTTGAGTCTCTGAACACACTTGACATCTTCCTTAGCGTTTTCTCCTAGAGCGCATGTTCCACTTTTTTTTGACCCACCAAATCACGTCTCTGGTTAAGGCAAGTTGGAAATGTCAGCGTCTTGTAACTTAGTGCATTATAACTTCGTGAGAATATTTGGTATAACATATGGAGAAATATTTAAACTGTGTTGGAAATGAGATGTATGACATTCACCATTTGATGTCATTAACACCCTTCCTCTCGTATCGTGACCCGCTCGTGACTTTTTTGAATATTCTTTTCTTTTATGGTAGCTGGTAACTTTCTTGTTCCGTTTAGTTGGACATTGTCCTTGAGTGTGTCGAGGTTTGCGACGTGTGACCACTCTCCATTCTTCGTGCCTGTCTTCTTCTTTCTACGTCTGTAGCAAAATATTCTTTCATGATGCTGTCTTGGTGTGGAGATTCTCTGACTCCTTTGTCTTTGATCCTCCACTGTAGTCCTAGTGTTTGCTCTTGTTCCATTGCCTCCCTTTTTGTGTCTCCTTGCAAGTGTGACCCACAGTGTTTTGTTGTGAATTTCGTCTTCTATTCCAGCCTCTATACAATTCGATTCTTTGTCCAGTTGTCCTTCTTTTGCCTCGTTCGGTTGTTCGTTCACATTCGTCCCATGATTTCGTTGTTTGACTTCGTAGTGGCTAGTGGAATACATCTTTCTTTTTAAGTTAGTCTTCCACAAATTTGTAGTGGCTAACTACCTATTTTTGATCAATTTATTCTATCACATCATGAAATAGCATATCACATTAGTTCATCTTAAATGGAAAGATGCAAATATGACACTTTGTTAAACTTGTTAGAAATATAAAAGCGCCTTGCAAGATACATCATGGTCACCAACAGAACTATGGCAAAGGGTGAAAAAAATAAAGTCAAGGAAAATGACAAAAAAAAAAAAAGAGAGAGAAATCTTTGGGGTCTATTTGAAATAAAATGGGTATTCAACAGCTAAAAAGCTTGCCATTTGATGCCTAGAGCTTGTGAAAGTTGAATTTGAAAGGGCATGGAAGAAGAAGCTATATAATGACGTTAGAGTGAGCTATAGATAGATAAATGCATTGGAAAGGATTTGGATATTTGTGTGAGCATCTCAAGAAGGCTTGCTTTTAATGGTCTCACTTAACCTAAATGAACTTGGATTGGTTCAATATGGATTTAGGGGAGAAAATGCTCCAGAGAAAAGGGATCTATGTAGAGTTATCTTAGATAACAAGCAAGTTCATGTGGTCCTTGAAAACCCGCATAGACAAGACATAAAATACTGCAAAAGCAAGCCTCTGATTTGCTGGCAGTGTCATGTGCTCTGTTTTGAATTAAATGAATATTTTGAACTCTTTGTTCTGTATACTTTTTATTCTTATTATTGAAACATATTATCCTGGTACCCTAGATGCTTTTACTTAAATTATACACATCTTCTTGTGGTCTCTTTTCTCTATGTTTTTTCTGTAATAATTCTATATATTGTTTCAGGAAATGCTCCATGATTTGCTTGGTTGTGTGCTCCCTGCTTGTAAAGCAGGGTTGGAGGACCCTGAGGATGATGTTAGAGCAGTTGCTGCTGAGGCTTTAATACCTGCTGCTGCTTCTATAGTTTTTCTTAATGGGCAAATGTTGCATTCCATTGTTATGCTACTTTGGGACATATTGCTTGACTTGGACGACCTTAGTCCATCAACTAGCAGGCATGTAACTATACTTCTTGATATTGCTATCACTTGTAAGTTGTCATCTAGGATGAATGTAATGTCATAAGCAAGGGCTACATCTCTTGGTCACCATATAACATTGACAGTTTCTATTAAGCTGCATGCTTTTAGCTACTTAGACAGCTATGCTAGATGCCATGCCCCACAATTGTGAATGCAATGCACTATTATCATGCTATTACAATTATGCATCACTTCTCCAGAGAGAATGTACACTATGAACTTTTTTGATAATCTATAGCATATTAGCTCTTGTCCCCAGGTAAGCCTCTTTTTATAAATTCATAATCCAAAGTTTAACGTAGTATTGAACTGGCTATGTTATACCAAACATTCTTTTGCAAGTGAATCAATAGGTTGTCATTTTCATCTAGTAATCCAATATCTCTCACTGGCTTATCTTCCTTGTCCTTTCCTCTTGTGGTTAACATGAATTGTCAACTTGCAACTCTTCTTAACAAGAATCTAACTGATTTCATTATACATCTAAACCAACTTAATTAGTTCTATCTGATTTCATCTTTAATTTGGGTTACTCCGACCATTTCTTGATTATGTTAGTTTTCAAGTTTTATCATCTGTTGTTGTTTTCCCTTCCATCCTTCTTAGATTTCTCATTTCCATAAAGCATTGCTGGCCTAATAGTAATTATGCAAATTTTCTTTTAAGCTTGAATGGTTTACTCTAATCAATTTTTTTTTTTTTTTTTGACAATTAATTGAAAATATGTTCTATATGTAAGTGTCAGCTTTGTACAAAGTGATAGAATCAATAAATAACCCCACGATGTCCCTTAACCACATCAATGACTATAGAGTATTGGGACCCAACCTCTCAACCAATTCCCTAAAGAATATCCTTTGGGAAATTTGCATGAACTAACACAAATAGAAGCAACGTAAAAAAGGCCTATCCCACATGCCTTCAAAATAGTGTTGTCAAGGCGGTAAGACGGTTTAAGATGATAAGCCTCCATAAGGCTAGGTGGGGCTTAGGCGGTCCTTAAAATAATTATTTAAAGGTCCCTAAAGAATTATTTATTTATTTATTGGTCCCTTAGATAGAGAGAGAGAGAGAGAGAGAGAGAGAGAGAGAGAGAGAGAGAGCAGGAGAGATGCAAAAAGAGAGCAGAGAGAGAGAGGGAAAGAGTCGAGAGAAAGGGAGAGAGACACACAGTGAGATGGAGAGAGTCGTCGGAGTCGCTCACCGAAAAAGACGTCAGAGTTGTTTGCCAGAGTGTCGGAGATGATCGTTGGAGTCTCAGAGATGATCGTCGGAGTTGGTTTGAGTCATTTGACTTTGAGAGGTTTGAGAATGGAATTATTAGATTTAGGTTAAAATTAAAAAATAAATAATTAATTAAAATCATTCCTATTTTATTTAAATTTATAGATAAGCCCTCCTAGCGTCTAGGCGTTGAGGGGACTTGGATGCCTAGGCGACGCCATGATAACACTGCTTCAAAAACACTTGTTTTGTTAAGAAATACAATTGTTTCACTCATGGCAAATAAACCAAACAATTACTCTCCAATATTGATGCTGATTTTTAGGGCAAACATTGTTATCTTATCGGGGATGGTCCACAAGGGGGGATATTGTGGAGAAGTCACCCAATTGACAGTATCCTTCCATCTATGCCAGATTTTCTTAGCGAATTTGTGTTCAAGAAACAAGTGATAGCTTCATTCCTCATTCATTTTACACAAACAGCATCATTTAGGTGAGAAGACCAACATTTGAATCTTTTTTGTAAAATATCAGTACAATTCAAACTTACATCTGTAGTCCATCCAAAAAAACTGACTTTGGAGCTCACATGAGCAATCTATGTGAAACTATTGAGGGTGCTTGGGGATAGATATGGAAGATTGATGGAATAGGAAGGATTTTGAGAAGTTTTAGCTTTCTAAGGGGTTAATTGACCAAGAAATTTTTTCCTTTTATTGGCTATTGGCATTCCTTGTTTGAAATGTCCCTTCTAAGGTGTAGGTCTGAGAATGACTGCTTATTACGAAATCACTAATTGGATGGTTTGGGAAAGAAGTTAACCTATAAATGAGGGGAAAGGAGACCTTAAAACTGGAAGTGCCACACCAAGCATGTTCTCAAAATTTAAAAGTATTATCATTCCCTATTTTGAGACGGGCAATTGGATTGAAACTTGGGAGAAGTGAATTGATGAAGTTCAAAGGGCTTTGGTAGGTGTCTTTTGGAGGAAAACTAGTATCTCTTAAGTTTTGTTGGAGTCTATGTTTGCTCTCCACTACCTTAGCCCACAAAGAACCCTTCTTATGAATGAGCCTCCAAAGGCATTTGGCTAAGCTCTACATTGCCATTGCACAAACCCTCTTGCTCAATCGTCCTGAAAACTATTCACTTCACTTCATTGGATTTCTCCTTCCTCCTTCCTTTTCATAAAAGTTTTCTCAAGTCTCAATATCTTGGCCAATCCTCCAAGCTACCAATCTTGTAACTCTAAAAGTTGAGTGGTAGTACGTGGGAATGACATCCAACACAATTATGATCAACGTTAGACATCCCCCTTTTGTAAGAAGCTTCTTCTGCACCTATCAAGTTGTTGTTGCATAGTATTAAAAGCTAGGGGTTTACCTCCTAAGGGAAGCTCAAGATAGGTCAAGGACCATGGACTTATCAAGAAACCTCAAGGCTCAACAATGCTCAAGGCGTCCTTATCCAACATAAATATAAAAATTACTTGGAATCTCCATAATTCAATTTTATCCCAAAGATTTAGCAAAGCCCTTGAACTATCCTCAAAGTAGCTTCTTGACGAACACCATCATTCTCAAGAATCTCAGTCAACTTTACATTTTTCAACTAAAAAACCTTTGTATATCCCATGTGTACTAGCGATTTCCATCGTTATTGCTTGGACATATGTCACTATGATAAGCACGAATCTGTCACTTGGTCTCATTCCCATAGAAGCAACAGTCATTCTCTGAAGATGACCATTTATGAACATAGAGTAGGAGACTGAAGAGATGCAACCCTCCATCCAATTGCACTATCTGTCCCGAAAATCCTTCTTTTTGTGAAAAAGAAAAGATTTCTATTAGTATTCAAAAGTTGGAGATGAGATGTCTCCAAGCAGCAAGTTCCTTGTTACAAAGATTAACTGGGATTCACAAAATTACAATCATTTATCTTACATAGAGAATGTCATCGTAATTCCCTAACTGCTCCTTGTTGTTTTTTCTTCCCCAATTTGAATGAAGTCACCCAAGTAGCAAACAGGGTCACTTATTGTTTCCACACTTGATCTATTTTGGCCTTTCTTCCTTGAAAAAGTTCTTTTGTTTCCCTCTTCCCATATGGTAAAGCAAATCACAAAAAGAGTGCATTTCCAATATTTTTTTGATGGGAGAGTTCCTCAAACTAGGCATCACTTTAAAAATTTGCTCTTTCGTAGGTTTGGTCATCAACTCATGTCTTTCCTTCTACTTCCTCCATATTTGTGCGATAAATGTACAACTGCCAAAAAATGTGCTTCACCTTTTCACTTGCGTCCCTGCAAAGAGAACACCAATGTGATGAGAGAGCTATGTTAGGGTTCTTCTTTTGTATTATGTCATCACTAATTAGTTTCCCTAAATTGATTAGCCATCCAGTTAGAGCTGCAAAGTGAAACCCACCTTCTATGCAGAGCTCAACAGTTGGAGGACATAAATGACATACAAGAGAAGGAGATAGAGCGCATTCAAACATTCTTGATGTCGATTGACGCTCAATTGGTGGAGGTCTGTTGATCCTCCCTCAGCTTGCTCCCTCGGGTTTTTTCGGTGCTCATGAAGATCCTTAGTTGGAATATTAGAGGTTTGGGCAATGCCTTAAAACTTAAAGCCATTCGGAAGACTCTTCGGGCCTCCAAGGCTGATATCATCGTCCTTCAAGAAACAAAGAGGAGGGTGATAGATAGACAGACGATAGCGGGATGGTGGAAACGATCCTTCGTAGATTGGATTGACCTGACAGCAGAAGGATCGGCAGGGGGTATAATCATTATGTGGGATTCTCAAAAATTCGTGATGAAGGAGAAGCTAGAAGGCAAATACTCCCTCATAGTTAGACTGAAGGAAGCAGATGATCAGGAATGGTGGTTCACAGCAGTCTACGATCCCTGTGCCAATAACGATAGGGAAGATTTTCTTATCGAGTTAGCAACTATATTAGCCATCACCTAGGGGGTGTGGTGTATCGGTGGAGACTTCAATATTATGGGAAATCACTTTGAAAAGATGCATGGGAGTACACCACGAGCCAAATGCATCTCTTCGACGACTGGATTCAAGACCTGCACCTAAAAGAGTCGAAGATGAAGAATATTCAATTCACTTGGAGCAATGGTAGGAAGCCCCCTACTCTTTGCAAATTGGACTGTTTTTTTGGTAACACTTCATGGTGGGAAAAGTTCCCGTATCAAAGGTCTTGGGGCTTGGAAAGAATTGTTTCTGACCACTGGCCCATACTTTTGGACACAACGAAAATAT
>JAJIYU010003254.1:0-27312 GCA_030144865.1 Tinospora cordifolia | reverse complement strand
AAAGAAAAAGAGACAATGAATTTTTGTTTATGGGGTTGGTGTTGTGGGTGGGGGGGGGGGGGGCAGGGGGTGGGGGGGAGGATATGAGCGTAGGAGGGCTGTTGAAGGCAAGACAGGCGCGATGGGGTCTCATTGAAATTAAACTTTATCCAAAAATTGGACCCCCGATAATCAAAGAAAATTGGACCCCCAACACCAAATTAGCACCATAGATTGGCAGGATGAAGAAGTCTACGGAGAACTAGGCTTGGCCTAAGAGCAGCGATACTTGTAAGCAAACACCAACACAACCCAAAGACTCACCATTGTCGACTATGAGTTGGAGGTGTGGTGGTGGTTGAAAAAGGAGACCAAGGTGTGATGCTAATCATGTTTGTGCAAAGTTGTGTGTAGAACCACCACCTATCAGGACAACTACTTAATGCCCCTGAATGGAGCATGTGATTTTTAAAGTCGTAGGCATGAACTAGTAAGAGAGGGAATGAAATGAGATCTGAGGTGGGCAGCCTCAAATGGTTGTTCAGTAGCTAGCAATAGATGTTCTTGAACAGTAGGGTCCATAGGTGGATCCACTCTAAGTGGTTCATCCTCTAGCTTAGCGATGAGGCACAAGAACTGAGGAGGTTTGCAATGATGACCTGGTGCAAAATTCTCATCACAATTAAAGCACAATCCCTTCTCCCATCTAGAGGCCATCTCAATTGGCATGAGACATTTGATGGGAAATGGGATTGAACGAACATGAGGTCTAGGGTTAGGGAGAGCAGGAGTTGTAATCAGAAGCAATGAAGGGGTGGCTGGTAACATGGGTGAGGGTCATAGTTGGATGATTGTGGAATGATTCAAGAATTCAATGGTTAGGTTTTTGCCCTTTTTCTTGGATAATGAGGTTTCAGGAGGAACAAATCACGTTGAAGGTTATCTTGGAGGTTGGAGATGAAGCAATTGAAAAGGTTAAAGTTGCTTAAACAAATTGTACAGTGGAAATGGCCTCGAATTCTCTAACATATGCTAATACAACAGAGGTCTATCGTAGTTTGAATATTTGAGCTTCATGGTTCAAGTAGGTGGATGGACCACAACTTCATTCCAAATCCCAAGTGAAGGTTTCTCAAGTAAATAATTGGTCGGTTGAGTGCATCTAGCAAAAACCATTAGAGAACACAATCGAACATATAAAAGGCGGTAACAAAGAGTTTATGAATGGTTGATTTGAAGAAACCAGCCAACGATATTTTCTCCATTCAAAAGAGGGATTTCCAATTTGAGTAAACGAGGGGGAGGACTAGCCGTGGTTGCAAGGGTCGAGGTAGAGGTCCGGGGGAGGGGGGGGGGGATATTGGAAGAAATGTTTGATTCGAAGAAACTAGCCAAGGACATTTTCTCCATTTAAAAGAGGGATTTCCAGTTTGAGTAAACGAGGGGGAGGACCAACCGTGGTTGCAAAGGTTGGAAAAAAGGATTGGATGAAGGAGAAAATGGCAATAAGGTAAGGCAGGGTAACTATTTCTCAACCTTAGCAAGCTTGATCATACAGTTAGCTAATACTGCGTGCTGAGATGCTAAGGATCACTAGACGACCTCAAACTAATTGGTGTGCTTTTGAATAGTTGAACCCAATGCATCCCATTTTGAGAGAAGATTAACAAGTTTTGCCAATTGATCAGAGATCCGAAAGAGTTGTTCCTCCATTACTTTAGCCCTCATGATGCACACTTCTGTGGAGGACCTTCTATGTCGCACGCGTTCTCTCAACTTGCAAGAAGAAAAGAGAAGAAAAAGAGGAAAAGAGAAGAAAAGGGAAGGAAGAGGTGTTGGCAGGCTCGAAGGAGAGAATTAAGATAGATAGATAGAAAGAGAGAGAGAGAGAGAGAGAGAGAGGTGAGGAAACAAGAGTGGGTGTTAATTAATTCCCTACTGCACTTCCATTTCATTCTTTATATCAACGAGGTGACATCCTCTCTTACTGATTGGTCGCATGATAAGTTGCACATGGCCACTTGCTTAACACCTAACTATCTTGCCGATATTTCTTTTTAAATAATAAAGTCATTAAACCTTGATGGTTTGATTGTTGAGCATGAGCTTCGTCTGCCCTGTACCCGTGGCTGGTTCTTTGTACACATAACATAAGACTTGTGCTCATCAAGTCAATTCTCACGGACTAGTCCAAAATAATCTTGGTGGTTCATGAAATATGGGCGTTCTTCACCCCAAAGCGAATTTGGGATGGCACATTACACTACTCATTGGAGTAATGGTCTTTCTATTTGATTCATTGAAGATCTTTAGTGTGGTTGATGCTCTTTCCTATCCATTCCTTCCTCATTGATATGCCTTTCTAATATCTCCTATTAGTCATTTAATTTTCTAAGCATATTATACACCCAACCCTCTTGAGCACCCATCTTAGGATCTTCCATTTAAAAAAAAACCTAAGCCCTAGGGCTGTCGATGAAATCTAATCCCTGTTGTCAACAATTAGCCTTATTATGAAGATTTGAACCCATTTGTTTTCATCTTAGAAGCAAATTTTTATTTGGTCCCTAGGCAAATGAAGTTTATAATCTTCTAAGTTCCTTTTTGATCTCTTAGCTGAGCCCATCCCTCCACCCCCTAATCTATAAAACATTTGGCAAGGTCCAATTCCAAATAAGATTGAAGTCTTTGGTTGACTTGTTGTTCTTAAAAGAATATGCACCTCGAGATCTATTTTAAGAACATCTAACTTTTTATTGTTTTTCACTCCATTGTTTTGTGCTTTGCTGCTGCAATAGAGATGGTGGATCACATACATTTTAGTTGCACTTTTGCTTCATGTGACTCAAATTGGAATATTTATTACCAAAAAAGTTTGAGCCAACTATTTCATTTGAGAATCGTTTCTTATTTAGTTAATCACATTTTCGGATATAAGACGAGATAATAATAATTCCAAAACATTTACAAGATAAAGGTTTTACCTTAGGTTTAATCTCTTTGCAAGGTCCCTAGATTGATGTAGTGCAAGGAGATTGGTTGCTTTGTGTTTATAGCTTGCGATTTGGTCCATTTAAGGAGTAAGAAACAACAAAAATTTCAAATTTGTTCCAAAATAAACGTTAATCAGGTTGCAAAATCTTCTTCGTATGAGCTACCAAGGGAAATGAATGAGTAATTAGTTACCGCAAAAGAACTAGAAATGTAAAAAGAGATGGGAGCATCCAAACGAAAAGATAACTTTGGAACAATTTTCCACCATTTCTGACCTGGCAAAATACCTTCTAACCTCTACCACCATTTGTACCTCCTCTTCTGCCTCCTCTATTCATTTGATGACCACCACGACCTCTGTTATTCTGGCAGAATACCAAGAGCATGAATCGTAGATCTTGTTTGCATCTTCCAATATGTATAGTTTTATCCATTTAACTTGATCGGCAGATTAAAGTTGAGTGCCTTTGCTACTCCTGCAACATCAATTGCTATGGCTAGAGAACTTGACAGTGTATTTGGTGTGCTAGACAAAGACATTGGAGATCATCGCAACCTGGTTGGCTTTGATACCATGTGACAAAAGAGAAGAATCTGCAACTTCTTTGAACCTGTCTGCACAAAGAAGAAGACGCAACAAATATAGAGAACTAGAAACGAAAAAGAAAGAAAACAAGAAAAACAAAAATAGAAATGTCTTTCATCAATGGGAAGGACTTCAATGGAAATTCTGTCTCCATCTTGTCTCTACACATACATTTTCATAGTGCTCTACCACCAATACAAAACCAATACATGGACTAACTACACAAGAACTTTTGTTCTTTTGTTTTAGTGTCAACAGCTTGTAACATCTTCACACTGAAACGAGATTCATTTGTTTTTTGGCTGAATTGGTCATTGAATTTAATTTCTTGGTTGTAACTTTGATGCATGATGCTTCATTTGGAGGCTTGAGGCTTCCAGAAGATTCTCTTCGAGCTCCTTTTTTAATCCCTTATTGATTGCCCATCTACTCCTTTTTTGCCCCAACTCTTCCTATATTTGAGATACTCATGTCTCATCTACGGTAATAGTCACATGGTGGCATGCAACCTTAAGTATGTTAAGAATTGTCAATGTTTAATACTATTGTGCTAAGTTGTTATTTTACTCCTTGAGGAGTTGTCTTGTTTGTTTTAAGGATGACATACAAGTCTTTGGAAAACATCTGACTTCATGGCGGTTTTGTCAAAGTAGTGCAGAATAGGGGAAGGACAACCTTTACATGGAGTTGGTTCCTCAATCTATTTGCCTCACAGGCTTTCTATGTCACTTCAAGGGGTGGTCAGCTAGCTCAAAGGTTGTAGATAGAAATGTGTTTGGTCATCGAGAGAGAGATGGCAAGGTGTTTGTATTAAAGATTATCACCAACTAGAGTCATTTAGAACTTTTTTCTTTTTTTTTTAATTTAAGTTACTTCTCATAGAAAGTTCTATCTAGGTTTTTAGAAGCTGAACATTCTAAAAATCAATTTGTAAAATTTGAAACTATTCTAGATAATCTCATTTGGAGTGTGCAAACACAAATGACAAGCAATCAAAGTGAGAATCACTTGTGAATATGAGAATTCAAATGAGTGTCCCTTATTATTAAAGTTCTAATATTTTCAAGCGTTCCACAAAGCTACTTTTATGCGGGATGCTTCAAGGCTGCTGGCGTGTACCTAGCTTTCAAGTTCTAAGTTGGTTGAGGGCCATTCTTTTGGGGAATGGTTTGGGCATTGGGAACCTATTACTTAAGCAACTAATTCGTGGGTTCATTGGGTGGTGATTCGTGAGTTGATCATTTACTTGGTGTTTTGGTTAACCACTAAGTGATAGTAATGTAGCGGATAATTTTAGACGATTTACATATAGTTTTACATAAAAATATTTATGATTCTCATTCTTATTTCTAATATTATCTTTTACCAAACGACTTTTTAAGAAGCTAATCCAAAAGGCCATGAAAGCGGGCTGGATTATGATTGTATAATTGGGACATAACACGAGACTGTGATTCCACTGCCAATGCTTAACTGAAACATGTGCTGGTACTGCTGGGTTAAGTTCTTTTGTTCTTGCACAAATACTACCTAGCTTGGTATTAGAATCTTTCCTCTGCACGTAGGGACACTTTTTCTTTCTTATACATAAAGGACTCTTAACCCTTTTGTCCATTGTCCTTCAAACCTAATAAGAACACTCTGGTGATATCATATAATATCTTTAGATGGTATTTATGCTGCATGGAGGTTTGTGCTCTTTACAAGCTCTAACTGCATTTGAAAATGAGGGACATGCTGCTATCCATCAGATGTTCTCCCCATCCACCATTCAGTATATCTTTATAATGACATCTCTGTAATAAATGAACAGTATTTGAAGATCTGACATGCTGATCACACTGACTTGATCTTGAAGCTTGCATTTCATATGTGGAACAAATATTTTTATCAGGCAAGAAATCTTGGATTTCTGAAAATCAAGCAAGATATTGAAGAATGATCATAATCACCTAATGAAGCTGATAATGAAAGGTTACAGCACAGACAGAGGAGGGGAACAATGAGAAATTCCCTTGTTTTCTTTTATCTAAGTGGTGAAAAATGAAAGCATGTGGCAGTCACATTTTCTGGGAAAACTCCAGATCATGTGGAAGACGCTTTAGCGTTAACAATTGAAACTATAATAGATTTGAAACATTCAAAACAGCTCGGCTCAATCATCATCAACATAGATGGTCTCTTGTTTGAACAAGCCACCAAGCACCTTCCTCACCTCTTTCTGAGATGGTGGTTTTGGTTCTTGTTTTGATTTAATTTCCTTCTTTGGTATGAAGGAGGGTGGTCTAATAACCGCTTTCTTGGCTGGAAGTTTCTTAGCCTTAGCTACACCTCTTACAGTAGCTATCTGAACTTTTGGTTTCTCAACCTCCCCATTTTCTTCCAGCTTTTGAACTGCTGTTGTGAAACTTGAGCTTAACTTTTCCCAGGAGAATCCAGCCCCAAAGTTTTGTGCTTTGCTCAAGAGGTCCTCCATGGTCGCCCCTGCTGCATCTGCCTTTTTCTGAGCATCTTGGGGAAGGCTGGTAGTTTGAGCTTCTTGTGCAGATAGCTTTTTCACCTCTTCCTGAAACTTCTTAGCTGCCCCAGCCACTTCCTGAGCTTTCTCAGAAGCCTGAATTGCTTCTTCCTCTGCTTTTGCTTTAGCCATACTTTCCTCATAAGCTTTCCTTCTTCCATCTTCTGGGATGGCTCTATAAATAAGAACGATTCAAGTAAAACATTTTATTTTCGAGGAGGTGACCCACAGCTTGTTTGTTTAATTAACAAATTGTGCTTATTATAAGCTACCTGAGATAATCATCTAAGGGCTTCAAAGGAGCTGATGGATCTGTAGAAACTTTAATGACCTGAAAAGACATTAATTAAACAGGAAAAGGAAAAAGAGCATGAGCAGAAATTGGAGAATTTGTGACTTTGAAAATAATGCAGCCTTTTTTATATAAGGATAACACAGTTTGGTGGTGAAAACAGAATTGTTGGGACAATCTAAAATCTAAATTCAACAAATTATTTGCTTTGACGTTGCAAAAAGTTGGTGGTGGTATGGTAGCAGCAATCCATATTCTGTGTGTGTTCATTTGATCCCTAGCTATCCAGTTCTTTATGAGTTATTGATAAATGCCAGTGCCAGTAATTTTGAGCTTCAATTTGGAGCGTTTTCCTATCTTGCTACCAGGATAAAGACGTCAGGACATGAAGAAGAGAATGTTAAGGGTAAGCACACAGGGAGGGAAGAGAGAGAGAAAGAGAGTTACCTTGTCTTCGGCCACTGCTGTATTGGAGAACACGGCAGCCACCAGCGATGCTATCTGGGACTTGGAAACCTAACATTTTCACCACATTTCTTTAAAAAAAATGTATATATAGAGCGAGGGAGAGAGATTTGAAGGAAAGGAAAAACAGAGCAAGTTTTGGCGTGATACGTAGATAAGTGATATTTATATAGGAACTGTATTTTGCATACATTACATTACTTTGTAGTCCTTCGCGTCGGTGCTCCGCTCTCCGGACACAACAACATTGTAGGCACTCTCGGGAGAGTAATCTTCCGTCAAAGATGTCTTTATCATGGTGTATTTCACCTGCGTGGTCTCCACCACCTTTGCTAAGAACTCCGCCGACGTTAAAGGCTGGGAATTTGAGAACAGATTGGTGAAAAAGGAGGAGATGCCATCCATAACGTTGTAAGTCGATTGGGGCGCCATTGTTCTGTCGTCGTGCACGATTGCCACATGCCCCACACCCGCGAGTTGTGAAGCTTGAACCACTTGGAGAGCGTCTGTTGTGGTGACCTGTGAGGTTGGCCCATTCTCGCCGGGACCGATCGTCACCACCACTTTGCCGGCGTTTCCTATCGCCTTCGCTATCGATTCTGCGTCCTCAAACGTCGATTCCACCGCATTTAGCCTCTTCGCCTCTGCCGGAGATATGATCTGCAAATATTAATTAATAACGTTATGTAGTTCATCAAATTCACCTCTTAAAACTAATAATAATAATAATAATAATTAAAAGAAAGGAAGACCGGTCCTCCATCTACTCCAATACTGACCTTGTATGAAGCAGCCAGACGAGCAAGCTCTTGGGCTGCTGCGAGATCGGGCACGCCAGCCCGGATGGTGTAGCCTTGACGGAGAAGAGTCTGAGCAATGCGAATTCCTGCTTGACCAGTTGCTCCGGCAACAAACACGGTGCCAGGGTCCTTACGTCTTCCAAAGGAAATCCCAGAGGACGGCTGGCTTACGACCGGAATTAGAGACTTGACGTCAGAAATGTTGCCGATGTCCAAGAAGAAATTGTTAGGTTTGCCAGAACGATTAGATTTACTGTCCCCTGTAGAGGAGGAAGGATCATCTTGTTTACCGAGTCGAAAAGCCGACAAGGGTCCAGCTTTTTTGGCGAGAACGATTAGCTTTGGGTTGCGGAAGTTGATTAATTGTCTTGAACGAGGCGCGGTGGTAAGGAGAAATGAATTGGACGTGAGAGTGGGAGCCATCGCTGCAGAGCGAGAGATATCAGAGAGAAAGAGAAGCTCCTCACAGGAGAGGTTGCAACTGATTTAAGTGGTGTTGGAAAGGAGAAGAGTCATCGACGATCCGCCGTTCTAAGTGCAAGTGGAAAAGGGGTTGGATATTTGGAGTAGTACAACAGCTATTATCTGGATGTAAGGCAGTGGTGAGAGAGCCAATGGGATGATGCCACGACTGAATTTATCCACTTAAAAAAATTATAAGCCATACGCTCAGCCTATTGTGCTAGATGTGTTGACCCCACTATATAAGGATATGATGAAATTGTTTCATCCCTCGAGCAGTACTAGTCCAATGCTACTGCTTAACACAAAACCAAAAAAAAAGCCCCCACCTGAGGATGACTTTTACTGCTATTTTTCTAAAACATTAAGATGATGAATACATTTTATGAACATCCATACCCAAAAAACCCTACCATCAACAGTAATTTCTATTGTTAATTTTGCTGTACTGTGGTTGATGTAAATCGAATTGTTTCAACTACATCGATTAACTGATTTATTAAAACAATGTTTCACTGTTGTCCAATCATGCAGTCGAGGAAACGCGTTGTTTAAGTAGTCAATATAAACACCACTAGGCACCATGAAAGTTAGCATCATGGTCCGCGGTTGACATCGCAGACTCGTTTATCTTCTAATTGAAGAAGAAAATCACTCTGCTGACTTTAGATAATATCCACAAAAATCCCATCTCTTGACAAAGACAAACATGACGCAAAAGATCGAACAGCCAAGGGTTCAACATGACTTTGTCCAAAAATATAAACCTGCAAAGTTAACGACGCATGTAAATGGCTAAATGGTGGAAGTGCTAATGCGTGGAGGACACAGATAATTACCCACCGATTAATCAAAAGATTAATGATGACATATGTAGCAAGTAAAAACTCATTCATATTTAAAATAAATCCTTTGAAATAATAATAATAATAATAATAATAATAATAATAATAATAAACAATAATGACCTGCATATAAAATATTCGTTTGATCGCTGGAAAGACAACCAAACAACACTGGCAATTGGTGATACACGGCAACGCATAAGATTACTCAACACTTTCTATGGACATAGAACTCTATCTCAATGAGTTTTTACTTGGACAAGATGGATCCTTCCATACAGGGGCGAAGCTTACCTAGTCTATCAGTATCTGTACGTGGGATTATCAAGCAACAACAGCAACTCTAAAACGAAATGGGGTTGTTAATATCACTTATCACTTTTTTCCTTAGTTACTTATGAAATGGAATAAAAAACTGTAGTTACAACATCGTAATGACTGATTAACTAGTTTCACTGCGCCCACATTAACGAGCCTTATGCAGCCACAAGGACCAGATGATACTAAACTGACGAATTACCTTTTGCAAAAACAGATGTAGGGGGATCAATATAGTTATTTAAACCTTATTATGGCGTGTAGTCCCCTCGTCATGTAAACAACGAACGTCACACGGACGCCAAATGAAATAAAAAATGGACAGATGGAGCTCCTACGAGAAAAGCAAAGGAATTTCTTAATTTGTTAGTAAAGTAGATACGAAACTAAGTGGCTACTATATATTATTTTAAAGGCCAAAAATAAGCATAAAGAATACGTATTCTAGTACAATCTCAGCAAAAATGCAAAAGAGACAAGACCTGATAATTGGTTTAGTGAGCAGACGAACAGAACATTGACCTATCTTGAATATATGCGACCGGTAACTATCAGATGAGAGAAAAAAGAATTTCTCAAGACTGAAAGTCATGCATTTAAATGAGCCTAACCCCACCACTTCAAGTTGGAAAAAATTAAAAAAGAAAGAAAAAAAGAAAAACAATTTGAAATAGCCGTTGTCTGTTTCTTTTGTGTATGTCTTCTGCTAGCGATGATTTTGAACACCTAGACGGGAACTTGGTAAGCAGTTAATTAATCTTAATCGGGAGTTAAAAAGAAATGTCTCTTCGTTTACTAATTATTGTAGGTATATATATATATATATATAGCATCAAGCTTCAACCTTCCATATGCTCCTGAGAGAGAATGAGTCACCTACCTACTTGTAATAGCCAAAAAAAAAAAAAAAGGTCCTTTTCTTTATCTTTAACTACAAAAATTCAGGATGAGTCATTTTAGTTGATGTGTTCTAAAATACCACAGATCCACTGAGGTTGTTCCACGAGCGTACTGTAGATTAAGCTCCAGCTCCCCATCATGGTCTCACCAACAACAAAACCAACTAAATCACGGACTAGCCCATTTGCACGGTAGAATTGCACAATTTAACTTCTCATTACCAGGACAATCAAGGAATTCCATAATGCTTAAAACTTGACTCAAAAGAAAACAACCAAAATAAATAATGATAATAAAAGCTTTTGAGTGTTAGGATTTTTGAGAATACGAAACATGCATGTAACATGCTAAGAAACAAAATTCTCCAAAATTCATGACAAGTTCAATGAGTTTCACCACAAATCAATGTGAGAGATTAAGAAACTCAAACTTAATCGCAAATCCAACAATAGTCTAATCAATTTCAAATCTTAGGTGCTACTCCACGAACAAACGCCCTCCTGCAATATTTACGCAAACGAGTAGATCACAAATTTGGAGTGCAAGCAGCTCGATCTTCAACTCTAAAATTCATCTTTAAAATCTCTCTTTCTTGCTGTGTACTTCTATTTTTTCTTTTTCCTTTTTTTTTTTCCTTTTTTTTTGTTTCGAGAAGAAACAAGCAATTTGAACGTTGATCATAGAAAAATACAACCACCAAACACTAGCCCACCACAAAAGAACCAATCTAGAACTACCCAGGCCCTACACACCTACAAAACCATTATATGTTATACATGCACCCTCCCCAATCATGAAACCAGTTTGACAAAGGACCTAAAACCTTAGCTACAAAAACCCAAGACGTTGCTTCCAATCCAATTTGTTCTCAAACAAATTTGAGGCTCGTCTTCTATCCTAAAATAGGCTCGAATTTCTGTGTACGTTTCAACTGAGAAAAGATCTCTAGAAGACGTTTGAAAGTTGTCAAATAAAAATGATTCATTTAAAAAAAAAAAAAAGATAAACTTTTACTTTATGAGAGAATTTAACTAACAAATAGTAACTTGTTAAATTATAAATTTAAATAAGATATTTTATCCAAATAAGTTTATATAGTTTGTGGTATCTAGTCACTATCCACATCATCAAACTTGGACAAATTTGTTCAAAGAATTTAGTTAACTTTGAAGTTCATCAAACCCCAAAATTCGTACCAAAATGAGATCATTTTAGTCCATATAGGTTTATACAACATTGGTTGTGTCATGAAAGTAATTTTAACCCACAAACTATTAGCAGCCCCTAACAAGACATTATGACTATCCAAGTTATATAAAGATTGACAAACCAATATAACCTAATTTATAGCATATGTCACAATCCTTTGTCTTGCAATCCTTTGTCACACTATATCTAGATTGAACATAAGGCATGGAAAACTTCATCTTTATATTGTTCCACTATACTATTTTTCTATTTTCAAGTAGACTGATAGAAAGACAAAAAACATTAATAACCCTATCATTTCACTTACGCATTAACCCTATCATCATCATCATCATCATCATCATTATTTTGGCAAGCCTGAGTAAAGGATGATGATTTCTATAAGTGGATTTATGTAGTCGACTCCATGTGACTGGAGGCTTAGTTGAGTTGAGATGCTTGTATTACTATGTTTCTACTCATTTAAAACTATTGCCTTCTAGGTAGAGTGGTGTCTTACGTATGTCATCCTCAACCATTTATTTTCCTTGAAGACCCTTGAAATTGCCTAAAAATCATCTATGCAAATTGAATTGGAATCGCCTATGTGAAATTCTACACAAGTAACAAAGATATTCATAAACTTTAGGACTGTTAAAAATTTACAAGTCTTGGCTACTTTAACATTGTTCTATTCTCTTAAAAAAATGAACTTCATCATCAATGCGCCCAAAACAACTTGTTTTAATTTTTAGGAAAAAAAAAATGAACCAAATAGAATATATTAATTATAGAAAATGAACAATAATAGCAGGTTCCCTCAACCACAAGAAGTGTTTCTAATAGACTATACAATTCCAAGATCAACCATAGGACTGCTAACCTACATTAAAGGATATACCGCTCTAATCAATTACCAATTTGAAATTGGGAAACTCTTTGCCAAAGATGAGGCAAAAGGCAAATCATAAGCTAACCAACATTAAAGGACTTCCTCCCAATGATGATGGGTGTCATCAACCACGAGAAGTGGCTTTAATGGACTATATCAATTCCAAGATCAACCACAAAATTGCTAAAAGTTTGACCTCCTCTCTAAGTTGTGGCACAGCAAAATCACCAAAGTGCCCTTCATGTTGCCAAGAACACAATCTACCCAAGTGCTCTCTAATCAGCATCCAAAGAGCGAATATGACTTAATTTTTGTGTAGAGAGGAGGGGTTTTTTTTTTGGAGGGGGAGGGGGGGGGGGGGACAGAATTCTCACCACATATGGGACGTGGAAAAAATTTGGTTAATGGAGTCCTAATTTCGATAAGAAAGGACACGTCAGTTTAGAGAAAGGCACACAGTAGGAAATCTATGCTGAAGGATGTTATCATATTCAACTTTTCATGAGCCAAAGTCAATTAAAAAATTTGAACTTTATATGGTAGTTTTGCTTTCCAAATATGAGATGCTAACGGAGGAAGAACTAGTTGTGTTTGGTAGAAAAGGTAGAAGAAATAGGATTGCCCCATATGTTTCAATGAGGCATCCCCTAAAGCCAAAGGATAATATCAAGTTCATGGGACCATGCCACATGATGCAATCAATCTAAGACTTGTGTTTTCTTATTTGTTTCCCTGTTAGTACCCAAGACCACTGAAGGTTCCATGAGGAATCCTAATGAGAGGTTTATGCGTTAAAGAAGAAAGTTATGGGCTGATTATGAAGAGCACACATTTGGTATTTAAAAAAAAGAAACCTCAACCCGCCTTATATCATTCCTCTACTTGTACTCCCAAAACTCAAAAACTTTTGACCACTCCCCACCTTAGAAACCACCTCTGTTATTAAAATTGCAAGTTATAATAACAGGTTGATTGATACTGAAAAATCATAGGTATATAAATGAGAATCATTAAGATTTTTGTGTGACATTACAAGAATACACTAACAGTTTGATAGTGTAATAATCTTAGGTGTATAAATGGGAATCATGATTCTCGTTCCAATGCCTAAGATTACCCTCTACCAAATGACCTCAAAGTGAATCATGAAATTCAAGTTGGGTTGCAGATTGAGCAATTCATGGTTGCAAAGAAATGCAACTCATGAAAGCTTTTCTTGAGCTGCAAGAGTCAATGCGACTTGCATCTTTTATATTATCTTTTTAAAATGTGAACCCTATTTTATATTTATATTTCTTTACTTTTTTAACATGTAAAGACTAAGCAACTCCTCCTTTCAAATATTTTAATTTCTTTTTCTCTTAGAGCTATAACTATTCTAATCTCTCTAACATGAAACTTTCTTTTTTAATTTTCCATTTCTTTTTAAAAACTTATGACTCATTTTAATCTTCTCTAATCCCTATAAATTTTTTTTAAATTGTCATTAGAAAAAAAAAAACTTGACAAACTACTCCATTCTCTTTTTAAATATACTTTAGACTGTCTATTAACCACCAAATGTAGTTAGTTTCTTGTCCCTTCTACTACTTACAAAATAAATAGATCTATCAGAAAATATTAATCAAGAAGCTATTTTGAGAGTTTTCAAATATTTTTGAACATTAAATGTGCATATATGTAAGTACTTGCTTATATATGGTATTTGAAAATTTGAAAAAAAGAATCTTACAATTTACAATTTGATATAAACTTTTTCAATAATGATTTTACGATTTTATTTCAATGTAACAACTACAAGAATCGGCAGAGAACTTTAGGGACTAATGATAACATAAACTCCATGGGACTTTTAAATAGGTAGACTGACAACTTTCCACACCGCCAGGAGAAAGTTGATAAAAAATAACAAAAAAAGAAATTTTTTTTGCCATTAGTCCTCTTTGAGATTTTTGCCAATACTAGTTCCAAAATGCCAAAGACATTGGATCCCTCCTAGTGAAAGCCCAAGATAATTCATTAGCCAAGATCCCACTAAGTAGTCCACCTACTTAGCCAACTTCAAAATAATTTCATGTCCCATATTAATCCCCACAAGCTGACCTTTAGAAAGATTGACTTGACCCCCAAAGGCTCATTGAATCCTAGTGTGATGGAACTCATGATATTATCTTCATCCCCCTCAAGGAAGAAAAGTATATCATCTGCTAACAAAAATGGAAATTTCGACCTCTCAAGAACATACTAAAAACCCTCACACTAAGGAGAACTATGTAGCCTTAAACTTAAAACAATTGGTGGCATCTACTAGTATGGTGAATAAGAAGAGGGATACCCCTTGTTTAAGACCCCTACACTGAATTGCCTCTTCGCTTGCTATTAAAAAAATGGGATATGGAACCAATGCCACACATTCCCTCATCCAAGACAACTTTCTATTCTAGAATCATTTTATCTTCAACAGACACATAATGACATCTCACTCTATAGAGCATAAGCCCTTGACAAAATCAACCTTATAAACTGGCCCAAGATTGATCTTTGGATTCATAGTCCTCCACGATACTCATTTGCTAAAAGTATCGCATTCATAATTTGTCTGCCTTCTACAAATGCAAATTGATATGGTTCAAAGGTATGATGTAGGATTGTTCTAAACCTCATTGCTAACACTATGATTTCCACAGAATGAGTCTTTCACACTCCATGAGTCACTCTTTTCAAGAAACAGACATACACACATCTCATTTTTGACTATTTACCACACCATTTTCGAAAATTTTGTTAGATTCATCATCACATTAGCTTCCACCACCTCCAACAAAAGCTCGTATGACACTTTTATAAACTCATTTGGACCTTGGACCTTATTTCCATCACAGCTAAAAATTGCCGACCTTTGCAACCACTTCCCATCCTCTCCACGATCCTACCCATTCAAGGCCACCCTCTGTTTCCAACACTCCACTTGTTTCAAGGAAAAGGTGTTTTGCAAGTAATCAACAACCTCTCAAACTGCCTCCTCTGAATCAACCAAACGCCCATCCTCCAACTCAATTTTTGAGATGACGCTTTTATTCCTTCTTTTGTCCACAACCAATGAACCAATTAAAGAACCTTATGGTCGGAACACCTTCTTGTAGCCACTTGATTTTGCTTTCTAACATACCATTATATCCTCCTTCATATAGTTCTCTGCTAGCTCTACTCTCAACAACTATCTAAATTCACCCAATTGTTGTAACCACTGTCCAACCTCTTCCTTTGCGTCAAGCTCCCTGATAAGACTTTTCAACTCCTTGACCCACCCTACCAAACACTTCATTATTACTTGTTCCTTGCAAGCACCTTTATTTGTTTCAACTTCTACATAGATTTATGCCCTTCCCATCTATAACCCCTACCTTATTCCACCACCTGCGTAATTTCTCATGAAAGATTCAATGATTCAACCATGTGTTCTCTAAACAGAACTGCTATGGGCCTCGTTTCACCACTATGGTTTTCAAGAATATTGTTCTATGGTCAAATGTCAGTCTTGCCAAGGCTTCTTGGTTATCATAAGGGAAGAGGCTCTACCACCCATGAAAGACAATAAACTGCTCCAACCCAACCTACAACAGTTAGGACCATATCTCATATTAAACAATGAGAACTCCGCATTCCTCAATGCTTTAGGCTTCTTGGTTAATTGGTCTCATTTTGTGGCCATGAAACAATAAAAATCCCTTTCACATTGTAACTTGTTCTATTCAAGTTGTAAATCCATCACACACCAAATTCCAATCTGGTTCCAGATTTCCCAGCACCTCTAGTTTGAATCTTTTTTACAATATATTCAAATAACTTAACATGAAGAGTAAGGCTCGTCGCAATGGATGATGTTACCCAAATGTAACCTCAAGGCTACAAGTTTGAATTAGAACATCCTCTTTAAAGAGATAAGGTCGTTATGTATGTATCTTTCTTTAAACCTAAAAATGGTGATAGCCTCATGCATTAGTTCTATCATAGACTACTGGATGCAATTTGTCGTAGGCAAATACATAATAACGGAAGAAAAAAAAATGTAAATAACGTAGATGAAAGATAATTAAGAAAAATTGGACAATCATGACATAATAGTAATTTATAATCTAACTCAATCTGCCATTGTTTAAATTTTCCTTTAGACTTCAAGGAGTGTCGAAATCACCACAAAACACCACCAATCCTCACAACAACTAAAAGGCCCTATCCTAATAAAACCCGCCTAATATTGAGGGATTATTTGTTAAACTACTTCATTTATGAATTTCATAGAAATAGAATTGCATGTCTTAGAAAGACAGAAATTGGTGCAAAATTAAACAAACTATAGAGAAAATGAAAATGATAAGAACTGCTTCCAAAATTCAACAACCTTCTCTGATGTCAATTTGAGACTTGTCAAAGATAAACTGAGCAATAAGCTTATCATTAGGAGTACGAAGTGTGCTAACAACCTGGAAGGACAACTGGTTCTTTATATTGGGTATGGCAGTAGTCTTGATGGTAGGTTATTCCTACTTTATCCTTGGCAAGTCGCTTATTGGGGGCAGATTAGGTAGTGAGAGTTTGTAAAGAGCTCTCCCCAATTCCCTTTTCTTTATTTGATGTTGGTCAAATTTCGTACCAACAAGGTGGACTGTTTTCATGATCTCTAGCTCTAGATATGACCTGAAAATTGTTTGCTAGCATAAACTTCATTGTTTTGATATTTTGGTTTGCTTGGCCATCGTACTTATAAAAAATGCATTCAACTTATTAATCATTTACAGCATCATCAATATGTTTGCCCATGTGCACTATGTGATGGGGCTGCTTCATGTTGTTGTCACCTAATTCTGTATTTGCTCGAGTGGAACCAATGATCAAGTTCAAATGAGTTTAATTTAGAAATCACAAATGGAGAGTCCAAAAGTGGATGGTGCAAGTTATGTTTTAATGGTGAAAACAATGAAAATCGTAACAGAATTCTAAGATCAAGTTAAGTTTTTATGAACTTTGGAAGAAAAAAAGAGGATAAGGATCACGGAAACTGGATTAGAAATGGAAATATAGCCAAGAATTAAATTAATAGTTACCTATGACAAGGATAAAATGTTTGTCCTTGTTTAGGTTAATTGGACAAGTAAAAATCTCTTAGCTTGATAGTTTATAATTGGGTGGATTCTCCTAGACTTTTGTGCACATCATGGACATACACCAGATGGAAAGCTTAGGGACAAAAGTAATGGAAGTAATCTAGAACATATGGGTTTGTCCCTTGACTTTCTTCTAAGCAATGTGGCTCAAAAGAAGCAAAGTATTAATTAAATTTTACATTGAAGTACAATTAGTTTTTTTTTGTTTTTTTTTTTTTATAGGTTTAAAAGCCAAATGCGAAGGCCAAATCTAAAAAAATTGGCCTACATATATCTTTCATTGGGTTTGGCCCAAGGTTTATAAATATTAGCTCAACAGAAACCAACTCATTAATTGTTTAGGCCCGACACAGCCTGGCCCATTATTCCAATACCCTGAGGGTCTGTGTGGGTCAAAATGCCACCCTTACCCACAAACATCAAGCAAATTTTATTGACATCCCTTGATTACATTCTTTCCTACCTAAATGCCTGAACTTTGCAAAACAATTAGGGTTGCTTTACAAAGAACAAAATGTTGTGGGTTAAAATATGTAAAATACTTTTTTAATAAAAGATATTAAATTATGGTGTCTATTAATATAATGGTTGAAAGAGTGATTTGTATCTCAACAATGCTTGAGATGTTAGTGATAAATTACTTTTAGGGCTACTGTTCTTCAAATGTGAAGAAAAATATTGATTACCATGTAGTTCCTAAAATTACTTGCTCCCCTTTCTTTTGAAATCAGCATTAGAGTTTCTAAGTCTTACATTCTATGGATACTCTTTAATTTCTATTGCAACATATGAGAGTACACTTCATTTTCACATACTTAAATATTAGAACAAAACGAATTATATTGATACTTTTTCCATGTCCTATTGTTTTTTTTTTTTTTTCTCTTTTAATCATCCCTACATATTTTCTGTTCTTCTCTTTCACACAGTTGCAAATGTGCACATAGCCCCCCATATTCGTTCTCTTCTTTTGTTTCCAATTTGCTAATTCTAATTTTCTGTTTGGTACCAAGAAATACATGTACCAGTTTCTTGAAAATGGCTACTTTCTCACTGCTAAACAGTTGGGCCATAGCACAGATGAATTCAGTCGGCTCTAAAATCTGCAAGATCTCTGACTAAACTCTCTTACCTACCAAGCATGCCTGTTAGAACTCCTCTCCCTCCAACTCTAACAGTCAATTCCAAAACTATGATTTCAGCTTGTGTTTCCCAGCAAGCTTGTTCCTGTTATCCAAAATCCCCTTTTTTAGAAGAAACAAATTTTATTTAATATCTTAATAAGCAATTATACATCCAGCCAGTAGAGAATTGGCTTACATAACTGATGTTAGTACTTCACAGTCATGAATACAACTTCGCAGTCCAGAAACCAGTCAGAAAGAGATGCACAAAGGAACTAGGCCAGAGGCAAATGCCCAAGAACTCACCACTAATTTTATGTCTTCCATGGTTTAACTCTAAATTTCACCGAATCTTTTAAAATTCTTCTATGCCTTTCAACCCATAACTGTCATAATGTTGCCAAATATGCCACATTATTTATCACCAAGCAAGAGAGATACTGATGAGCCTATTGGGAGGAAAAAAGACAGCCGTCAACAGAAACAGGAGAGGGGAAAAAAATGATCTAGTGTCATCTAAGCTTGAAAGCAAAGGGCGCAGCAGCAGAGTGGGGAAACGTATGTCCATGGTAATTGTGTCTGAAGCATATCTATGGTATTAATCCTCCAACGTGCGATGAGCCAGCCAAAAACTTTTACTTAGATGGAACATTCCATTTTCCAAGCATATGCCACTAGGTGGCTTGGAAAGAAATGCAACTGAGATTGAGCTAATAATGCTTCAATAGGCGACATACGTGCATGAGAATTGACCATTTGGTCGGGGGACCAACAAAACTTGACCAATCGATTTGAGAGTTGAACTTGTACCAAAATTTGTAAAGTTAGGTAATTTTAATTGATCTCTGATTTTAATGCCCTAGAAAAAAGTTAAAGTTCCATGTCACACCATGTGGAGAAGGGGAAATACGTGTGAGATAGGTTTATCATGAATGGATGAAAATCTACATAGGATCGAGAAAGAAAGTGCCAAGGAACATTCACCAATATTTTTACACACCCAAAAGCAAAAGGTTTTCCCATCACCAGCCACAAGGTGAATGGAAGAGCTAAATTCACCCGTCAAAGACATGATGAACTTCCAAGGCCCTCTCTACTAGAATTGTCCACCCTCACCAACTTCTCTCCATGAGTAAGGATGGGATTCGATATCTAGTCGCAACTACCCTGGTGCAAAGTGATTCCTGACTGTGGATCTCCAAAGAAATTTCCCATGCAAAGCCCTATCCTTGTCCATAATATTCCCTATGCCAAGCCGTCCCTATTCCGCAGATATTTGAACAATCTCTCCTTTAACTTAGCTTTCAAATGTCCCTGCCACCAGAAGAAAAAGAACTTCATCTTCCCCTCAACTACTTTGGCCACACCTTTGGTACTACGTATAAAGACAAAAAATGTACATTGGAAATGCCCCCAAAATTGCTTCAATCAAAGCAGATTGTCCACCTTTTGACAAGAAATCCACCTTCCATCACACCAACTGCCTAGATGTGATATGCACGACAAGATCTCAAAATTCCTTTGACAAAGGATTACCCCATAGGCATACCTGAATACAACATTAGCCGCAATCCTACTGCACTTCCTGCATTGTCTGACAAAGATAGGAATGTCTCTTCATCCATATTTACACCAGCCATTTAACATTTACTCATGTTAGTTTTCAGCCCTGAGATTTCACCAAAGCAATGTACGGTGTTAGGGCATTCTTTATATTCTCCTTCTTCTCTACAGCAAGCAACTTTTCAATATATTTTAGTAATTGAATCTTCTCTTATAAGTCTTGAATTCTTTTTTCTGCATACCAAACCAACAAGATTTGGCAACCTTGCATTTTGGATTGAATCCCTAGTTGGCGTCATGTGTGAGCAAGATTGCATGGTTTGGACGTTTTTCATGAGTGTGTGAGAGACTTTCTAAGAGTAGTTTATCCTCTTTTGTGCACAAGAATCATCTTAGTAACTTTTCAATTTGTTCTAATAGGAAACTTTCCAATTTCGTACCAGCATTGGACCACTTTCTAATTATATTCCTAAGTGATATGCTTATTGATTTCTTCTTCTATTTGGGACGCCATTAATGTATGGTTTCTATTTTTTCATTGGGGGTCAAGATAGCAGGTCTCTATTGCGGTGCGCACCCCATGAGGGCAACTTTGGCACTTTACATCATGGTTTGGTGTTTGGGCAAGTTTCCCATATGAAAACCTTCTAATTTTGGTTCATTCACTTGTGGCGCATCATTGACGCTAGTTTAGGGATATTTGGCCCTTTTGGTGAGCAAGGAAACCTTCCATTCTAGGCTATTTGCTTGTGGCACACACATGTGAGGGCAACTTAGTCACATTGCATAATGGGAGTCATGCACAAGCAAAGGAAATATTTCCATTTCATTCTTTCTTGGTTGTATTCTCTTAGGGTAACACAGCTAGGTACTTAGGAAACTTTCCTATTTGGCTTTCTTATGCTCAAGGGTGACGGCTAGGTCTGTGGTGTGAATATAACCAAAGTTGGTTTAGGAATTATCCATTCCTTCCTTGTTGCTATTCCTTTGGGCATGCCAACATGCGTGGGTTTCATTTGGTTTCTAATTTGGACTCGGACACACTTCCATTTCTCATTTCGTTAAGATGTTTTGAGCACTAAATTGATAAATGAAATGAACTTTTGATGAATTGATTATTTAAGTTGTACATGTCATTTCATTTCATGTTGTATATATATTTTTTAAGTTATTACAACGATAGTAAGGAAACTTCCAATTTCTTATTTTATGTGGAATTTTCAAGCCTAAATTAGATCAATATTAAAGACCACAAATATCAAGGACTTCTATTGTGGGCATACACAAAAAACCATTTTTCTAAAGTGTCCATCCAGCAGGAATATTTTTTTCGAAGTGGCATTATACAGAAAGCTCCAAGAGAGCTCAGTCTACTGCCGTCTGTCATGTGAAGGCCAGCATCAGTGAGAAATGTCAGGCCATCCGCAAGTGTAGCAAATGTGAACTAGGTAATAACAAGTGCCAAGGCTTCTTTAAACTACTAAACAGCTTGCCAAAGTGTATACAGTAGCATCTTTGATTACTTGATGAATGGGGTATATGCCAGAAAAGTTGTTCCATGAATTCATTTATGGCATGCATTGTAGAGAGGGAAACAAATCAAATAAAAAAGGGCATTCAGTTGCTCCTCATTATATAAAATTTTAGTAACAGCAAATTCATCAAAATATTAGGGTAAGTTAGCCAACACATCTCCTTTTACTCTATTCCTCTGTAATGGATTCAACTTTACCTATTCCGGTAAAAAACAAGAAAGGACGGGGGGGAACAGAAAGGTCTATTTTTATTATAAAAACATCTTTTAGCTTGAGATCCTATATTTTGTGCCAATATCTGATTGGCGCTAATCAGTCAAGCATGTTTGACCTTATGTTAATCAAATAATTCATTCATAGCTACTCCAGAGTTATAAAATTCAAGTTTCATATCAAGGTCCTAGATATTTGCATCCTCTCTTAGGAAAGGATTCTCCTCAGGGACTGGAACCTTAATTGGGATACTTCATGAAGATCAACTCTCGTGATCCATAGGTGTATTTGCATTTTCAGGACTAATAAAAACATTTCCTTGTTTCTTGTCAAGAAAAAAAAAATTCAAATGTCAAGGGAAGGATAAAGTGACGTACATTGATACTGATTTTGCCATCGCATGTATATTCGGTGATGGGCTCCACAGAGGTATTACAGTTGACATCTACATGAGGACAGGTCAGAAGCGTCTAACACTCTGATTATAAAAATAAAGTCCCCAGAGCAACTGTCAAGCTGGCAACCACACAAAAGTTAATCCTTGAATAGAGTAAAATAAAACATTATTTGTACAACAAAGAGGTCTCAGCCAATAGACACTGGACTGTCCTGCCTAAGAAAAGCCCATAAAACATGCACTTAAATTCACCTGAAATGATGATCAAATAGTGGTTCTGCACAAGTCTGCTCAACCAAGTCATCTAGTTGACAGTATTCTCATCTATCAATCAACCACAAAGCTGACTTAGTAACAAATCCAGATCAAAGAAAACTGCGAAGACCTTTAGGTTCAATCTTTACTTTTCTTTTTATTTCTAAGCAACAAAAAATATGAGCAGTTCACTGGTACATGTCAATGTTGTTTCTACAAGCAACAAGTGTAATATGCACAAAAATGTTCTAGAATTAAGCACCACAGTTTGATGCAATAGATTGGTAGATCTCTTAATTGTTTCTACAAACAGTAAGTAGTAAGGCATGGTAATTTTGTATCTTGTAAACCAATTATGCCCTTTCGTGATGAATCGATAATCACAAGCAACAAGAAGTAACATAGCACATTGATGTTCTAACTTCTAACCTACTTCAACCATGTTAAGCCTGTTAATTGAGGCAAAAAATGTCTATAACTCCCTACAATGGGAAGGCAAATATTACCAGAAAATCTAGCGTGAAGGGCACCACTAAGTTGCACATCAAGAGATTAGCTCAACAAATCCTCATTAATCCAGTTCAGCTGCCAGCAGTAAACACAGACTACATCAAAACATGCTATATAAACAAACAATCACGCTTCACGGAGAATGTCACTTAAAAGAGAACATATAATTAACAAGTAATTTGAAAGATACTCCTCAACAGAAAATAGATCACAAGTCCCAAGGTCACATGAACTAAATTAGGGATTAATAGCCTTCTTTGCTCTAAGTGATTCAAGAGCCTTCTTTCGCAGCTCAATCTCAAGTTTTTTCTGCTCAGACTCTGTTCCTTCTGCATCACTTGGACAAGATTCCTTCCTTCCAACATTGGAATCTGAATCATCAGCATCTTTTCTGATAATCTCAATGTCTGAAGGTGGAGTCACCGTATCAATTGTCCTATTTTTCAGTTTACTCGCACGTTTCTCCTCCCTTCTACGCCGCCGCTCCCCACGCCTCCGTCGCCTCTCCTCTTTTCTTAATCTTTTCTCTTCCTTCCTCCTCCTTTTTGCCTCCTTCCTCTCATCAATATGGGAATCATGACTGGCATCTTCATCTGAAGTCATTTCATGCATCTCCACCCTTCTATGCTTTCTCTTTTCAACATTTTCTGACTTGTTCTTCTCATTTTCTTCAGAAACTGAATCAAGAGTAGAAGCACAGTTATTCTGATCAACCCTTTTCAATGGCTTCCTTAAATATTCCTTTGTTTCATAATTGTCATCAAGGCCACTGTCCTGAGTCTTGAGGGACTGGATGTGTTTTTCATCAGCTTTATGATCTTCTTTTACACGAGACTTACTTGGCCTTTTTAAAGGAGAATCTCTTTCAAGTTGCTTCATATATCGTTGTTCATTAGTGGCATGCTCCACTGCCAATCTTACTCCGTCCACTCTACCAGGCCCATACTCAATTTCCTTGAGCGTGCGTGCTGAATACTCAGTAGGAGTTCTGTGATGATCAGTCCTTGTTGAAGTTTTCTCACTGCAGCAAAGTGCAATATCAATACACTGAGTCTTAATAACTTGATGCATGGGGAAATATATTGCTCATCCACCCTCCAAAACATAGAAAAATATCAAAATATTAATAATGTAAAACCCTCATGTCAATTTTGGTTAGGTCAGACCATTCTTTGTTAATCAATATCAGCTTATTTCTAATGTTCTTTACAAATTAAGTTGAGCATTCCACCCTTGTGTTAAAGTAATGTCTCGCTTGAACCTGAAGCCAATTGAATGACATGATGAGAAATCTAGCAGCAATTAATTACCAGTAAAACCTTGGTACTTGAGAGTAAAGACTTCATTCAGAATAAGTAAAAGCACTCTCCTAAACTACACGAGCAAAGCCCACATGATTTCCACTCATGCACCAGCAAAATGACTTCAGGGTGCCATGTAGCATTTCTTAAAGGTGGAATAATTTGTTAGGTAAGTTAAAAATCTCATCTACACATGCCCTCAACCATCAAAAAGAAAATAAATAGCCTAATTGTTCTCTTAAAAATAAGAACAAACATGTAAAGAAAACATAGCAACAAAACAAAACAGGGAAAGATTAAATATACTCTAAAACCTCAATGTGACTATTTAGCATTACGAGTTAAATGACTATGAGTTGTGCACGTACCTTTTCCTCTCCTCTTGCTTTTTTGCTTCCGTGCTCTCTGGACGATGGCCCAGAGCTCTAACAGGCTGACGTTCTGCAACTCGTTCAGTAGAATACTCACTATAATCTTTATTCTCCTTATGAATATCTCTCCGACTACCATAAGGTGAATCCAAGATTTTCCTTCTTGGAGAATCAGTTCTTCGTGCTTGACTCCCATAGCCCCTTAGAACATAGGATGCCAAAGTCAAAAATGTTGAAATGAGAAGAAAATTTCACAAAATCTGTAAAATGGTAACAGTTCCAAGATAGCAGAAAACAATCACTTAAAATTCTACCTGGCATGGTGAGATCCTTCCTCCCCATCTGATTCTGAAATACTGCCCCCAGCATCCCTATCTTTTGTTTGCCTAACAGTAGTTGCTTTTTCATAATGTGTTCGTCGATCTTGATTTCGCCTCAATGGGCTCCTAGAAAGACTTGGTCTCCTTTAAAACGAAACAGAAGCAAACATATGCACTAGTGATTAGCTAGAAATAAAAACTAAGATTGCCAAACACTAAGGGTCAAATATCCATACCTCCTAGCTGCAATAGGACTAGTCTTTTGAGAGAGCAAGTGTTCTGATTGGCTTGGGGACCTCTCTGGAGAGGGTGACAAAACAGGCTTCTTCTTTTGACGTACATCTCCTTGATTCCTGGTGTCTTGTTGTGGTGACATCAAAGACATTGTTTGTCGGGACATAGAGTCTTGTCCCTTGTATTCCTCTCTGTGGATAGCTTGATGTGTAGGTGATTTTTTGCCGTAGTTCCTGCATTGTGAAAATTAGTAGGATGCCAATAAAAGCTACTGGCAAATACGGCCTGCATACACTTAAGAATTAAGACATGAAAATGTCACAAAACAGCTGCAGATACACACAGAAGAAAATACCTTTCAGACTCATAGTCAACTTGAAGTCTTCTAGATCCCACACCATTACTTCGTATGACACGCTCCCTACTCAAACTCCTTCTGGTTTGGAATGGAGGGCTATGACTTCTGTATGGACTAGGACTTCTGCATGGTAATATTAGCTAGGCCAAGTGATAATGTGCACCTGAAACATAATATGAAGGGGAAGGCAACAAATAATTAATGAAATTACCTCTTTCGTTTCTCAGGGGATTCCAACAGTGACCTCCTACAATGCTTGGGTGACCTAGGGGATGATCTCTTTCTTGGAAGTAATGGCAATCTATGTCGAGGAGAAGATGGAGAGCTCAATTGTGCAGGAGAAGCAGATTTGCATTGTGAAGGAGTTGATGATCTCCTGCGGCTAGGAATTGGCGATCTCCTCCCAACAGGGGATGGAGATCTACGACGGATGGGTGAAGGAGATCTTCGACGCACAAAGCGTGAAGAACGATATCGAACAGGGGAAGGTGATCTGCGTCTCACAGGAGATGGTGATCTATATCGCATGGGAGAAGGAGATCTACGTCTTCTAAGCATTGGTGATCTTTGACGAATAGGAGATGGTGATCTACGCCTTCGAGGTGAAGGTGACCTACGTCTTCTAGGTGAAGGTGACCTACGTCTTCTAGGTGAAGGTGATCTACGTCTTCGAGGTGAAGGTGCTTTGTGCCTCCGAGGAGAAAGTGACCTGTGTCTCCTAGGTGAAGGTGACCTATGCCATGAGTCTGATGATGATCTGCGTCTTCTTACAGGAGATCTAGATCTCCGAGGGGAATCCTTATAATTAGGAGATATGGAGCAATTTAGCGGAGACTGATACCGCCTTGCAGGTGAAATAGATCGTTTATGTGATTCAGGAGATATAGATATGCTTCTTGATTTGTTCCTGCCACTAAAAAGAGTGCAACTTCAACCACATTATGATAACACCACAAGGCACTAACTCAATAAACTAAGAAAAGCATAGCCCAACACACATAACTACATTGTTAGATAATTGCTTGGGAAGTAGATTTCTTAGGAATACTGATGCATACAAATAAAACCCAAAATTACTACAAGAAGATGTTAACATACTCTGAATAACTTCTGGAATTGGAAAATGACTTGCTCAAAGACCTACGATTGATTCCGAAACAACTAACATTGTCAGTTCACATGTTTTTGGCATTTCGTGGCACAAGACAAGTGCTTCTGCAGTGCGAAAATGCAATATATGCCTTGGATGGACCAAATCCTTTTAAGGCCATGACATGCCAAAGCAAATAAAGGAAGCTAGGAATTGTAGCAAAAAATTCTAAACTTATTACAATGGGCTTCCACAAAATGAGAATTTGAGAAAACTCACCAAATTTTCCGTGAATTCAATCATCAAATTATAAATTAAATGTAATCAGATTATTCAAATTTTATGTAAAAATTAGGTGAAGTATCCTAATACTTTGTAATACATAATAAAATGTTTTTGGTAATTTTTTCCATTTCAAACAAAGAATTTTTAAAAATAAAAAATAAAAAAAGAATAATGCTAACTTCAACATTCTTTAGATTATTTTTTTTTTAAAAAATAGAAGTAAAATGAAATTAAGTGAAGGACAACGTCATATTCATAGGAACTGCAGACTCACAAAAGGAATAATACAGAATAAGATTTAAAAACATAACTTAGAAACCAACCACCCCCCACCCCCCCCCCCCCCCCCCCC